>VWZD01002969.1:1032341-1113703 GCA_013396695.1 Sakesphorus luctuosus
ACCCGCTTCTCCCAGAGAACAGCACCCTGTCGCTGTGTGCTCAGGTGCGTGTCGGGAACACCCTGCCCGAAAGCTCCGCAGACGCCTCGAGTGTTTGCTGTGCCTGGGGCCACGATGTGGCATAGCGCTCCTTGGCTAGTGAGCCTGCGGTACGGGTTCTTCATATTTACTCCTCTAAAGAAATCTGTAACCAAAAACCAAATAACCACCCCAGCCGGCCCCCAGTCAGCTGAAGGATGTAACCCCCACGCGCCTGTTCTGGGATCTGAACGCTGGCAGGACATCCCTGCAGTAAAGGAGATCAAACACACATATCAAAAGAAGTATTTGTCTGCAGCTCCACTATTAAAATAGTGGAACATCATCTCTGCAAAATGTGTTTTTCCGCCCAGAAGGACCTCTTCAGATTCAGAAAACTGCCCGACGAAGAGGAGTGAGAAAATAAATTTAAAGCATAGGTAGTAAAAATAAACTAAAATCTGGCTACAGTTAACTCTTCAGCAGCAGGAGAACACAACAAAAAATGCCTTTATTTAGCATTAGAAATCAGGAGATGGCAGTCCTGAACCAACGTTTGCAAGCAAACAAATGACCCCTGTGCACCTCTGCCTGCCCTCTGAACAAACGGAGCTTCTCTGCAGGGAGGAGTACGTGGTTGTTGCCTCTGAAGTGCCTTACAGTCTTCAGACAGAAGTGAGGGAGGGTTTTAGTTCTGTCCCTTTACAGAGAGAGAAATTAACATATTCTGGGGTAAAATGGTAACCTGAAGAGACCCAAACTCAGAAATGGCAATTGATCCTGAGCCCAGAGACCTGTCTTTAACCAGCACCCTGCTTTTTCTAATGAGCTACTGACTTGGGCTCTTCTCTGGTCTTCCCAGGCCTCTAATGCACTCCACATTTTCTTTCTCACAGGCATAAGGATTCCTGGTCTCTCCTGCCTTCAGTAGTACCAGAAATTCTAAGCTAATGTTTTTAGCAGAATAAGGATGTTTTTATGACCTCTGTTTAATGACTCAGCATTTCTGGCATCAATAATAAATGGTACCAATGATGAGGCAGCCGGATCTGTGTGGGCCCCGAGGCCATTACAGTGAAGGATTCTCAAGATGTCTGGCCGCACTGGCTCTGTCAAAGGCAGGTATTCTCCTGAGAGGCTGCTCCTTCAGCCCCCAAACCGCAGGGCCAGCAGACGCCGCACACTCAGAAACCCGCCGCGGCTGTGCACGGCTCTGCATAACCAGGAGTGCCCTCCTGCCGGCTGGCGCTCCCGCCGTGCTTGCACAGGCAGCTCTGTGCACAAACCGCTGTAGCTGCGCCGAGGATGCCACAATGCAGCAAACCAGCCTGTCACCAAGTCACCTGATTGCACAATCTCACTGTGAGGGCTGGAGATTCAGAAAGATGGAGTGTTTTAAAGGGGAAATGGAGAATAATGCACAGCTAGACCTACCTCAGCAAAGGAGCTGTGCAAGCTAGGCCAGCACTGCATGTGCCAGTGAACTCAAGCTCGATGGAAAAAAACCCCACAATTGCATTTTATAAATTTCAACAGAGCTGAGAAGGAAAATGCTGAAATAGCTAAGGCATCTCTGATGTTCTAAGAAGCACCTTTAAAATACCATATCTGACTAGGCAGTTAGAGAAGACAGCAGCCTGATGCAGTGCTTATGTGTTTATTGTGAAATAGCATCCTTTAGAAAGCACTGAGGACTGTGCTGGAGATATAGTCAAGAGAGAGCGTGAGAGAGATCATTTCACAGTATGAGACAGCATGAACATTTCACAGCATGAGAGGAGGGAATGCCTTAAAAGAAGCAGAGAAAAGGTCAAAGATAGAGGAAGAAGAGAGCTCAGAGATACTCACCTACAAGATGGAAAAATCAACAGCCAAAGATGGACCAGAAAAAATGAGAAGCACGTGTAAGGGCTACATAAATCTGTATTCTCCTGTCTAGTCACAGCATGCCGAGAGAGGAAGGAGGAGGTGAGGAGAAAGGAGAAGACTCCCAGAATGAGAAGGGAGGAAGGAGGAGGCAGTGAGGCAGGGTGAGGGGAATGAAGACAAACACTGTACCGTACTGAGGGGACAGGCAGGAGGGAGAAATGTCAAAGCAAGCACCTGGTAGTGGTGTTGTACACCTGAGAGCTTGTTCAACTCTCCCCAGCTGCATTAGCTGCTCCAGAAAAGCTGTTAATTTTCTGTCCAGCCTGGTTTCTTTCAGCCTGAGATAGTAATGGAAAAGAAAAAAACTGGAGATTATTATACAGTGAAAGTGGGAGTAGGGTGATACTTGGGGACAAAGGAGAGACAATTTCGAGAAGTGCTCTTTTGTCAGGCATTCATGAGGAGGCTTGAGCTCTCCAAGGCCTGGTGCTGGGGAGAGGGTATCCAGGCTCGTGTGCAGGAAGCTGGCTCCAAGATGAAAAGAGTTTGTGGTGACCTAAGTATGCTCTAGCCTCTCTGCAGCCACTTGTAAATAGGCACAGGTGATGCAGCTGATCCTGTTAATGGTCTCATAATCCCTTCATGTGTGTGTTGCCTTTTTCTGAAATAACATAGATAATACTTAACACCTGATCTAGGTCCCCTGTATGTGAGCCCAACACTGGCTCAGATGACTCTGCATCAGCCTGTTTGGTTCTGGAAGGATTTCTTCATTTGGGTCCAGCATAACACCTGACTATATAGAAACATGTTAGAAAGTAGTGTAATCATATTTGTTTGCTGCTTTACTCTTGTATCTGGGCACATTAAAGAGTGCAGTACAGCAATACCCAAGCTAGTTCTTCACTCATCCACTTTTGTGTGTTTATTTGTGGCACATTGTTACATTGAAAAAAAATTACTTAAAACCTCAGGAATGCTTTGGTGTGGTCATTACACTGGTATCTGAGTGCATCACAAATATCGCTACCGCTATAGTTATTCCCAGTGAGGTAAGATCTCACTCTGCAGAGTGGGCTTTGAAGTTCAGACATGTTTCAGTTAAAAGGAATCCTAAATTTGAGATAAATAGCATTTCTCTTTCCCCAGAGAATTTAGTTTTATATGGGTCCTTATATTTAAATTGCAGTTGTGGATGCTCATCCCTTCTGTAAATCCAGCCCCACTCTAGCAAGGAGCACCTGGAAATTAGTCTAACCAGTTTAGTTCAAGTGACTTGTCTGACACTGCTTAGGAACTAATGAGGAGTGGCATTCATCTTTGCAGGGCAGAGTTTAACCAAGTGGCTCATTGAGTCATCCTTATTCTAATTTCCTGACTCACTCTCCACATGCTAAAGGGTTCTGTCCCAAATGAAATAGGAATCTCACCTTATAACACTCCCTATTCTTTGCTCAGCCCTGGTTCGGTATGACTCCAGACAGACAGTGCATTGAAGGAAACACCTGTCATGGAAAACTTCATCACAATTGTTTAAAACCTCTCAAGCTGGAGTCAGGGGTTTTTGCTCCATTGGAAGTTTGGCTCTTTCTCTCCTGTTGCCTGAGGAGGGCCTGCAACTCAGAATTATGAATTTCATCTCCCTGAGTATATAGAATAGAAAGGAGATGCTCTGTGTTTATTTAATAACCCCCACGGGTGTACAACCAAAACACAGGCTTCTCTGACAGGAAACTGAGGAACAAAGAGCAATCTTGAAGCTTACAAGGAAATTAAAGAAGGAACTAGTATTTTTTTTTCTGAGGGGCCGCCAGTCATTGTGGCGACAAATGTTATTCAAATTCTTGTAGCAGGAAGTGGATTTTGAAGAATACCAAAATCACGTGCTGTCTCAGATCAGCTTGCGTAGGTCTTCATGTAATAGCATGGAAACTGCTTCCTTTATCTCTTTTAGCTTTTGGTGCTGGTAGAAGAAAAACAAGCCATGGATTTTCAGTGCCTTTCCTCATTCGGTGAGTTTATTGAAGAAAACATGAAGGAAATTTTCAAACATGATTCCTTCAAGCTGGAGGAGACTCCCTAGTCTGTTGGTTCTCCTCTTTCTTTTGCTTGTATCAGGGGCTTGGTCTGTGGCTTCAAACACCAGTGCCATATTCATCACTCCTGGAAAAGTACTTGATTCACAAAGGAATAGAGGGAGGAGTTAAGTCCACAAAGGTTCTTAACTTACCTCTGTCCCAAATTGAAGCCATTTAAACATTTGTTCATTTAACTGTGCATGTGCCAGTCTCTGCCAGTAAGGTGCTGTCCTTGGGATCAGCCTCAAAAAATTAAAAGTTAGGCAGCAGTCCCCAAGAAACCCAGACCTATTTTTGAAAAATCTGGCCATTCTCTCTGGAATTGCTGAAATCATTCCCTTACTCAGAACATTTTCTTTCCTCTAGATATAGATTATAGTAGTAAAGTTTGCGTAAGTATTTAGCTTTGCTTTCCTTCAAGGCATTTTCCTGTAATAGCTGCTTGCCATGCATTATGTCTTGGTGAGAGCCTGGCTCTGAAACTAAACACTGCAAATAGGAAACTTTTACTCCTAACAGATGTGACTAGTGCCCTGCAGCAAAGCATCTTTTACTGTCACAGTACCCTGTTTAGGAAAGCCCTGTCCTGGGCTGTTTTGTTCAAGGTGTCCATGGGAAAGAATGTTGGTAAGACAGTATTTCAAAGCTTTTGAGTTTCCTCTGGGATGTTGTTCAGGGATCATCTCTTTGGACTGATAGAAGAATTGCTCAGTAGAGCACTAGTGTCCTCTTCTACCTTCTGCCATCTTTGCCTTCATGTGGATTAGATGCCAGAGAGGTCCTTCAGAACAGAGCAGCCTGAGACTTCTACAACAAGCAACAGACAAAATTTACCTGACACGTGACTGATGTCTGACTAGGTAAGCCCATATTAGCTTGAATTTTTAATGAAAATAAATAGAAGAATCCCTAATGGTTTCTATTCTGGATTCAGGGGCAGAAGAAAAGCAAATACTATATATGTGGAAATGACATATCCTGAAGGGTTTGGTGGTAATTCTGTTTTCTGGTATCTTGTCAGGTTTAACGAAATGTAAACGTAGTGTTGAGGAGAGGCAAGCCACTCTACAAACCTGCACATGTGCAGTCCAACTTGATCAATAGTCTGTTTTGGGAAGATGTGTCTCCCATTAAAAATGCCAGGAGATTGGAGCTCTGGAGGCTTGGGATATGTTCACAGACATGCTTCAGGCCTTCTCAATGCCCTCAAATTCACCTCTCTGGTTTCGTTTCCCCAGCTAAGAAACATTTCCTTTGCCAGAAGGCTTTGAGACAAGCCTATAGAAAACAGGGTAAGCAAAGAGGTGTTACACCTGAAGAGTTTCCGGAATGGCAAACAACCCAATGCTAGCACTTCACTGATACATCTTGTAACTCTGAGCTAGCTAAGAAACAGACAGAGAACAGAGAAAGCACATGGTTTACCTAAAAAGCTTTTGAATGTCAGTGCCAGAGTTGAGATAATTATAATAAATAATTTTGTTTCATGTAGTGTCTCTGTTACATACTTTACTGCAAAATATAACTGAAAGACTAAATATTTCTTGAACTATATTTTTTATTTATACAACACAACATGTGCAAAGTGCTCTGATCAACAGTAAACTGAGAAGTGTCTGCTCCAAGTGACTTATAATACAGTTCTCAAGCATCAGTTAAGTAGTGACAATAAACCAGGGAGAAAAGTGAAATGGGTACGGGGAAATGATGGAAAAGACAAGGTTACAATATAAAAAAGAGGGTAAGTGAAGAAGATTGAGAGAAATTACATTATAGGAACTTATGTGGAGAGTGGATGTGTCAAAGGAATACATTAAAGAAATTCAGAACTAAAAATTGTGGTTTGACTCTACTTTGATGATTCAAATATCCACAATGAGCTGCTCAAGAACATTCCACAGGCCAGGAGCTTTTTGAATAACAAAAACATCTGAGATGAACAAAACCCATTCACAGACAGTGCTGAAGCAGCTAAAGAGGTGGCTAAATCTGCCAGATAGGCTGTCTACTATAAATGCAAGTTATCTACCCTGCTCTTCTCCATTCACTGAATTTTCCTACCTCATTAGTGATGACATTCTTCAGTTTCTTTCTTTAACTCCTGTTCTGGAATGCTGTGCACTGTGAGTAGCACCCATGCTTTGCACTAGAGCCATGGATGCCTCCAAAGTGCTTTGGGGTTATATAGGATGAAAGTTCCCATGGGCTGATTCTTGAAAGCATTTAGACACTAGAATATGCAGGTTGCTACTACAGGGTTTACCAAGATAAATTAGCAACAATCCGTGCCTCTTCGTTTTGGAGGTAAAAACACCAAATGTCACTTTGGCAATGGAGGTTCCCATATTCAAACATTGAAATAATGTCAGAAACATTGTTTTTTATGGCAATATTGCTGGGTTATGGGTTTTTTGCTTTTCTGGGTGAGAACTTAAGTTTTGGCATCCCTACTTTGATTTGTGTGTTCCAAAAATACTTGCGCTGGTTTTGTTAATACAATGTGTGCATGAGACCAGGTCACTTACTTATCACAGTTGCATGTCACAGCCAAAGAAAGAAGTTTCTAGACAGAGAACAAAGGTAGAAGTTGTCAGAGAACCTGACAACTTATATTTCCTGTGTATTATGCCACTCCAACTGGTAAAGTGACCATATACTGGAACGTCTAAAGAGAGAAAATCAATCATGCACTTTTACAGTCCTCCAGTTTCCTCTATTAGTTATCTTGGCAACCTTAATTCATTTTGTTATCATTAAATGGTAGTGCTTAAAGGGCAGAGCAGAAAGAAAGTTACATGTTTAGCTACTGCTTATTGACATAATCATAATAATTAATAAATATATAGCTCTTCTACAGCATAATGGAATCTCAGAGATTGCTATCACCTAGAATGACCTCTTAGATATCATAGCCCATTAATTTTCATGGATATAGTCCAGTATTAAAAGCTACAACTCATGCTTGACAATTTACAGTTGGCTTTAGGACAGTAAAAAATGTCTAGTTTTGATGAAGACATAAATAGATGAAGAATTCACCACATTAGCTTGTTCTAGTAGTTAATCATTTTCATTGTCTCATTCTTCACTTGAATTTGTCTGGCTTAATAATTCCTCCACTCAGTCCTCAGTATGACTTAGTCTGCTCAGAGCCCTTTCCTGCTAGAATTTTATGCCTCCAACAGTACCAATTCATTAATCAAGCCATAAGTCAAGTCATCTCCTTTTCACTAAGTCAGACAGGTTGAGCACTGTAAGATTTTTACAATAAGGCACTTACATTAGATCTTGAATAATTACCAAGCTTCTTTTGCACCTTCCCCTGCTTTTCAACAACCTTTGAAAATAAATATCCTGCATATAATTATTCTCATGAGTACCACAAAGGAAAGAAAAGCAACCTGGTACTTCTACCCACTGTCACCATGTTTATGCATTCAAGGATTCATTTCACCCTTTTTACCACAGTATCTCATTGGAGTGAAACTGCTCCATACTTTGCTAACCCTGATCCTTTTCAGAGCGCTGTTTTCCAGTGTAGAGTTTCTGATTACACATCTCCCAATCTCCTATCTGTTTCCCACATGCATAACTTTGCATTTAGCTCGAGTAAAAGGCCTTTTGCTTGAACATGTCTGATCCACCAGGTGATCCAGCCTGCCTCATATAAATGCTCATCATTGCCCTTCCACCAGGCTTCCTAATACCTGCACATCAGCAGTGAGTTTCTGTTTACTTCTAGGGCAGTGATGGAAATGCTGAATAGTACTGAACCTAATACTGCTTGCATGGCTGTTGCCAAGCACAGGTGACATGGCCTTATTCTGTTCTATGTCCAGCTGGACTGTTTTGTCTGTGCTTCAACCATCCTGTGTCCTGTGCTTTTCTCAGAGAATGAGAGTCACTCAGGTACAAATGTCCAGTGTTGCTCCTGATCCTGATTCAGTGACAAAACAATTTAAGAAATAAAATCAAGCAGAATTCACAACCCATACACGTATCCACTCCTGTCCAGTGAGGACTCTCTGTTGGTTGCCATGTTACCTCTTTATGGAACCACATAAGGTAGGGCTAGAAAGAATTTTAAGAGCATCTTTAATCATCTGCCTACTCATGGCAGGGATGCTTGAATTATTCTTGCTTTTTTTGTTTGTTTGTTCTTTTGGTGTTTTCGTTTTTTTCAAGATTATTGTGATGCTGGGAAGTACATCTCGAAATTTTTTTATTCTTTGTCAAAGAATTCTCTTTCAGTTAATATCTTTTTCCATGAACTGCTGTTGACCTTGCTGGTGCACATCTATTGTGATGGTTGACTTTGCCATTTTTTTAATATTGCCATAGAACAGACACTCCTTTAGTATTCTGCTATTTCCTTGCTATTACAGGATTTATGAAATATCAGTATCAGCAGGCTAAAGATCTGTTAAATGAGCTTGATTAGTATTCCCATGTAAGCCATCCAGACCTGATGATTTAAAAATATTTACCCTCGTACACATTTTACATTCCTCCTGGTCACTAATAGAGTGGAAAATTTTTTATCAGCTCATATGATATAAATTCGTCGTTTTTCTTCTTTTCAAATGAAGAACAGAAATATGTCTGGAATATTTGCCTTTTCTGCAACATTATTGCTTCATCATCTGCATCAAGCAGCAGCACGTACCCTTGTTAAGAGTTCTATTGTTCTTACTATACTCTTAACTCATTTTATTGTCTTAAGGCCTGCCAATCTATGATTTTCCTATGCTGTCTTTTTTATTTTGTCTATTTTTATATTATATAACGTCTAACTTATATTGATTGCTAAGTATTTCCCATTTAACCATTTTCTGTGTAGGCTTTTTATTTTTTAACTATGCCTTCACTTCATACATTGATCCAGGATGGCATTTTAACAATATTGTTCTTCATTATGCTTATGAAACTGGGACTTCTTTAAAATCCAATGACTCTTAAACAGCTTTTGGTTATCTGCCATATTTTTCTGCCTGAGTTTCTATCCCTCAGCTTTGTTGTGTTTTGTTCTGTTCTCCAATCACATCTAGTGGTCTCTGAGAGACTCTTCTTCCACAATAGTATCTTTTGTTTTGTTATTATTTAGTACATTAAGCCATTATGCACATCAAAGCACCTCTGTGTCTGAGCTACTAATAATTCCAAAATACTCAAAGGTTGCACTTAAGAGAGAGCATATCCTCTTTATGCTCTTTCCTTCTTGTACTCCTCTTTTACTCACTTTTTTATTGTAGATAAATTAAACCAAGAAAATTTGCTGTATAAATTATTACAGCAGTTTTCAAAATGCTGGTTCCATTAATTTTCTTAACAGTGAAATATGAATGTCTTTCTTCTTAAGAATTAGCATCAATTAATATTCTTAACAATGAATATATGAGTTATACAACAGCTTCACTAGAAGCAGACTCCTTTTGCAGTGTTCCTTGACTATATTAGCTTATATTTCACTTATTTTTGTTATGTCGCTTTCTGAATGCATTACTTAGGAATATTTTCCCCATTCAACTGGGCAGCCTCAGGCCCAGAGAAGTATGAAGTTCATCACATAGGACTGAAGATAATATACAGAAACCTGAACAGGCAGCCACCTAATCTCACCGATTTCAGCCGCCATATACATGCATATGATGAAGAACACATGAAAGTGATACACAGGAAGGTTACTCCACTGTTTTAAAAAGTAGCCTTTTCCTTTCTTACCTTTGCTTTCAGATCCAGTCATTGTCCTGGTAGCAGTCCCACAATAAACACATGATCCCAACAAACGTCAGTGGGTCAGGTGGGGTAGGAGTCAAATGGAACCAAACCTTTTTGATTACTAAGAAGAGTCACATGATAAAGACTGTCTTTGTCCACACATATGCTAAATAAATAATTATTTCATCAACTATTGCATCTATATCTTATAAAGCAAAGCTCCCTGTCAATAGGCACCACCCCAGCATAGGATGATCCTGATATTGTCTAAAGAGTAAATTTTCATTTTGGAAAGTTGTTAAGGGGACTTTTTGTGAAAAATGTAATGAGATTACGTAAATATGTAGTCCTGTAGAACGTTTAGTTCATACTATGTCTAAAAATCCCAAGATTTCCTGTCATATTGTAATTGCAATTATTGGATATTTGACACTGACTATGAATGCCAGCTTAACAATATTCAGTCCAGTGATCTTTAAACCCATAATTTATAGGACTTTCTATTCTAGAAGAGACCAGAAATTATGCTCCAGATACCAAATAATCCTGCAAAACTTCCAGTAACAACTAGTATAACTGATGCTGGTAATGAGAAAACAACCTCAGAAACGCAGGAACAGAACCAGATCAAGTGTGCTGAATGTGAGCAAAGGTCCTGATGCACCTTTGAGGTCCCCAGCTGTGAAAGTCATCTGCACAATTAATTGTGACTCTTCATCTATGGACTGAGCCAGTTCTTAACAGTACTGCTGTTATGCCCTGGTTACTCAGTCGTGGGAACTGGACACTTCTGGGTGATGATACACTCCATCCTAAAGAGATTAAACAAGTTCCCCTGTCCCCACTGATGATAGATGGAGCCAGACGAGTAGTTCAGGCCCATTTCTTGACTCCTGGGTAGCTCAAGTCAGGCAAAATAATCCCAGACTGACAGTCAAACTAGGTACATTCTGTTTCATAACATTCTGATTAACTACATGAGACAGATCCTAAAGTGGTCAAATGAGAGTCAGAAAGAAGCCCAAATTAGGCTCTGATGCATAGGTAAATCTCACTTTCATAATTTGACCTCTGTCACACCCTTGCCATCCCATGCTTTCAGAAGTTTTTTTCATTGTTATCTCTGCAAATGAGAACTAAATGTCCTCTTTTGTATCCTTCCAAAGGAAAAGTACAATCTAATACAGGAAGAATTTTAGAGTAAAAGTGTCAGGACTGAATTTCGCTTCTTCAGAAAAAAAAATCCATAGTTGCTTTTTGGTTCAAAGCCATTTTAAATTTTGTTGTAACACTGGGCATGCTATTAGGCAGAAATATTCTATCATACTTTTAACACAGCCAAAGATGATATCAGCTTATAAAATCCATTTGGAGTCAGCTACATTTTCAGTAGGCTTTTTTCTTAAGGGATATCTATCCTAATACAAGCAATTAAGGATTCTTTATTAGCCAGTCTCAGAGGTACAGATTTCACCATCAACTGACATTCTTCTCGACCCCCTAATAAGACCAGAGGACAAAGAATTAATACATCTTCCCAAAACCCCCTGTTTCTCTAGTATAATCCCAGGCATGAGCCAGCAGTACTAACTGTATTGCACTGACTATAAAACATTTATGTGCTATAATTCTGTGAACATTTAGCTGTTACTTACTTGCAAACATCACTGCACCTCAGGTAAACCTGGGATGAACTAGGAAATCACAAACTCCACTCATTTTCCCTTACATTGAAACAGGTCTATCACCTTTCTCCCAATTTTTACATTTCCTCTCTTCTCACTGTCCTTGCCCCATGATTAGCATAAGGAAAAATTACCGAAGTTCATTAACAGGTTGGCATCTCAGGAGTCAGTTTAACATTTTCTGGCAAAGCAACTGCACTGGACTTGTGCTAATTATCTTTTTTAGGGCATTTTTGGCATGGCAGTACAATGTCTTCTGGATGACCAGAGAAGCTATGTTTACAGAAATAACCTTAAAACTGTCTAAAACTGATGTGCACACAACCAGTGAAAAGATGCAGCCAGATGAGTCAATGCCCAAGCTGCCCCCACCTGCTGACTGCAGTCCTGGAACCCCAGCTGGCAACACCAAGGTGCAGCAGCATTGCTGGGCTTCCTGTGTCCCTCTGCTGTGCCCCATGAATATTGACACTGTGACATCCAACTCCTTTTGTTCCAAGAGAGTAAAAAATGGTGTTGTCATGTTCCCCGAGGCCTGTGGATAGCTGTATAAAAATTAGAGCAACTGGATATGCCCTGAGTTGTGCACAAGCAAACCAGGCATCCCCAGGAAACAATACACCCAGTAGCCCTGTATTTCACTGTTTGTGTTGATCTTCTCCCACCTGCTGGATGACAGAGGGAGAGAAAATTAGCTGCAGAAAGTTTTCCTTACAGTGTCAGAGCAGCCCTCTGTGGCTTTTTCCATGCTGATATCTGAGTATCAAAAGGTAAGAATTAAAAAAAAAAAGGTGCATGTTACCAGGATGAGTAACAAATGCAAACTTTGTCACTGACAGGAGCTAATATAGATTTCTCCATGACACAGAATAATTTCCAACAATCTTACCTGGAAGCAACCTCTACCAGCTAGCCTTTATTCAGACTCCAGAGTTGGCTAAGCACATGGTGTTTAAGCTCTACCCTCTGAGGAAAACATAATGGTTCTGCAGAGCTGTCTGCATCCCTATGGAGCAGGAGGTCAAGGGACACACTGATGTATGCTTCATGTGTGTACTCATGGAGTTTCGAAGACCAAAACATGCTGGAAGTACCTCAACAAATTTCAGTTCCTGACTCCAGGGCTTTATGGGCCCTGGGATCTGAAAAATGAAGCTTTGCTGGATATTATATTACAGGACCAAGACCAATCTGATTTACAGTGACCCAAACTTGCAGCCTTAGGTTTATCTCAGCAAAGCATTTAGAGGAAAGTTTTTTCCATGTTGTATTATACTTACCTACAGTGGTTGGAATGTGTCGTATGATAGTGGAGTTTTTCCTTTAAAATAGGCACCAAACCCATTTCAAGATGTGTTTCTTTTACTCACTTTCAAAGATAGAAAGACTTCTTTTAAAGACTGTGAACACGTTGGTTGCACAACTTCACAATGTACAGAAAATTATGTCATTCGATATAATGACAAAGTATTAGAACTCAAAGCAATTAGACCTATTTGGGGTCATCATACAGTCTTCATTACTGTGAATAACATAGTCAGGGGGAGTAACTTTGTGAGATGGAAACGAGGTCAAAGGTTCAAGGATAGTAAGTGCAACAGATTGTAACAAGCTTTCTTGAAAGACTGAAAAGAAAAATAGCTTGGCCTTGTCAGTCTATGTATCATCAGATGGCTGCAGGAAAGAAACTTGAAGCCAGGGACTACCCTGTGAGGAAAATATTTATAATAGCATAAAAAAGGGCCATATGCAAAACCACACATTTGAATCATCGTCATTAGCCATTGGCATTTACAGTGGGCAGAGCTGCATGTGTCATCCAGTACATTTTTATTCTAGGGAGGTACACGGGCCTTAATGCTTTCTGCAAGTGATTCTCCAGGCCTGCATTGAAACAGATGAATATGCCAGCCCTGTATGTTCAGATGGTCACTCTGTTATGTCAATGTAAGGTTTCAGGGTGAGGTCTCTTATTATTTCCTCTTTGATGTTTCTGTGCCTGTCCATACGTTCATGAACAGTTCCTAACAATGGATCAAGTAGGGAGTCCTATAACTGACGGTGGAAGTTTTGTCATCAGAAAATACACCAATGTTGCAGTGAGACATTAAAGGGCACTGTTTGAGGTATAAGGTCATGTATGCCAAAATGTTGCTTCTTTTTGAAACAGTGTCTAGTCTTGAACAGAGCTACTTTTAGTACTAAAAGTCTTAGGAGGTTTTGAAAGTGTTGATGCAAATGCAAATGGTGGTTTATTTGTATGTGTGAGTTGCTCTATGTCATACATGCCCACTGACTCCCCAGTGAGCAAATGATACAGTTTTTTCTCCAGCTGGGTGTCATATTGAAAGGAATTATATCACCTGACTGCTTATGCTCAAGTTTTATGTCTAGCATGCACCATTTATGTTGAATTTATGGCACTGTTGAATTTTCCAGAACTTCTTACACAGTTTTATGTGCTTACACTGGGCTATTTTGGTTAATAGTTTTTTGTTTCTTGAGTGTCACTTTTACATATATAGAGTGGCTTGGGTTTAACATACAGGACTAGTATCAACTTGAAAAAAAAATCAAATTTCACAGAAAGAAGCTTGAACTGCATTGAGCTTGATACGAAATGCTCCCCTCCTCTGTAGCTCCAGAATAGAAGGAGCTTAGCATTCTGA
Organism: Sakesphorus luctuosus; assembly: GCA_013396695.1. Taxonomy (NCBI): domain Eukaryota; kingdom Metazoa; phylum Chordata; class Aves; order Passeriformes; family Thamnophilidae; genus Sakesphorus; species Sakesphorus luctuosus. The sequence goes on from VWZD01002969.1 coordinate 1,046,379, forward strand.
GAGTGGTACAAAGTGGTATTGTTTAACAGTAGCTAATTAGGATGGGATTTCATGTTGCTAAGAGCTAAATCTTTGGTATGCAACAGAGCCAAACAGCAAGGGCAAAGTGTAACTATTTAAGGCTGAAGTTTGCTATTTAAAGGAAAACGTTCATCCTTGCCCAAGCGTTAGTTGCAGTCAGAAAAGTGTTTCTGTTCCAATGACAAGATAGCGGGCTGTCACGATTCTACCCAGTCAGTCCAGATCAAATGTGCTCAGGATATAAGCCAAGAGATTATTTTTTCCAACCTGCCATCAAAAGCACCATCTGTGATTGATTTTGTGATAATGGTGTAAGCAGCTACTGGAAATTCAGGGTAGTTCCCAGAGATTTTGGTCTCTGGTAGGAATGAATATGCACTTTCAGGAGCAGCATAGATGCTGCTATCCAAAACGTGCTGTTTCCTCTGCAGAGGTTGTAAGACATGATCCAGTCACAAATCCATGTGAACCTAACCTCTTGCAAGCAGGGGGATGTTGCTTAAATCTGTGGAGGAAAATTGGTGGAAGGTGTCCTGAATCCTCTCTCCTTTTATGCCTGCATGGCTGCAATTCACTGATTATTTTTATGCACCAGGCTTACCTTAAACATAAATCTTGTCACTTTAAGCCTAGATAGAAAACTGTAGGCACTGATTTCAGACGAGATTATAGAAATCTGAGATCAGTATTCTGCATTTCTGTATGGCTGAAGAGTGTTGTGAAGAGGGAATGTAAAATTAGCAGTACAGGCTCAAAAGCTCCCCTAGATTTAAAAACAAAAACAACCCTTCCTTCTGGTAGTGATGGCATTGCTTTTGCTCATTAGAAGAATAACATGGTAATTTTGATCCAGCACAAAAATATTTTTAAAGTTCTTGATTTATACAAGGTTTAATATAAGGCTTTTTATTTCTGTGATGTCCTCTGAGAAGCTAAATTGGGCAAATATGAATGGTAATGACTCATGTCAATTTGCCCTTATGGGAAAAAAATCAACGCTGAGAGGAGACAAGTGGCTTTTACAGAAACATCAGGCTTGAATTTTTAACTGTTGTAAGAGTGGAAGTGGGTCCAGCTATAATGAAAATCACAGAAAAAAAAAGAGTGTTAAGGTGCTTTGTGGATTTGCACCAAAGAGAAAATGGCTCTTTGAACTAATGCCTGAACTGAACATAGCTAATGTATGCAATCATTGACTTAAGAACACCTTTTCAACTCCTCGACAAAGTCCTATATGTTTGTTTGGTAAAACAATCCAATGCTTATCTGCTTTTTAGGAATAACTACCCAAGTGCCTGCTAAATCAGGATTAATGTTAGCACGTGCATCCAATGCCTCAGAGACTAAGTCTTAGTACCCCTTCAAAAGACAGCCCATAACAAATCATGGCCATCCATACTCCCTTTCTCCTCAGAGCTCCACTCCCATGATGCACTCTCGGTGTTTGTCTGACTCAAGGTTTCTACTTATTCCAGATGAAGAAAGATCTCTATGAGCCGTAATCAGCAGAGCTTGTGTTTATGTCTGTCAGAGGGCAACACCTGACTTTCCCACGGGAAAGTCTGTTTCCCTGGTAAGGCAGAAACCAGCCAAAGGCGCTGCCCCGTCTCAGGAACCCCGTTGTTGGGGGGTCCCCTCGGCACCAGCAGGGGCCGCGCAGAGCCGCCCGCCGTGCCGCCTCCCGCCAGCAGGTGGCGGCGGAGCGCAGCGCCCGGCCCGCCCGGCCCTCGGCGCAGGGCGCGGCTGGGGCGGGATACCGGGGGGTGTGCGCAGCAGGTGCGTGTCACACGCGAATGCAGACACAGATACGTGACATCATCAGTATATTTTGTAATAACTACAAATGAAAAGACACGTCTCACAAAAAGAAAATCCCAAAAGGGAGAGGATGAATTGAGCCCCCCCACTTTAGACAAATAGCACAAGCCCTTGCCCGTGGGACTGCGGGGCACATGCCTGCCTCGGGAGGGTGGCTGTGCAGCCAGGAAGCTGTGGCTGAGGTCTCTCAGGTGCAGAGGGGGTCCTGGATGAGCTTGTTCTCTTCCTCATTCTGATCCGGAAAAACATCCCTGGAGTTTCATTCACGTGGTGTGAATGAAACTGCCATCATGATGGTCAAGTGCAAATCCCCTTTTTCTCCTGCTCTTCCACGGGGCTTTCCAGAATGGCTGGAGAAATCACACTTCATAGCCAACTGAGCATTTGCAGGCTGAGTTCTGACCTCCTACTGTGCGCAATTAACACTAATTAAACAAATAATTGAAAAATTACCCATGACATTCTCTGCAGAAGGTCCTAAATCAGTTTTGTGTTGGAGCTGCTCGAGCTGTTTTAATTAGCTGTCTGTCTAATGCTGCATCCTGGCACTGGCCTCTGAGGGCACAAGGAGCTTCAGTACTCCTTTACACCAGGACTGAGGATACACCTCTACATCAGGACTGAGAACACAGGGCTGCCCCAGAGCTGGGGAGGCAATCACGGACAAAGACACCAGGCAATGACCTCCTTCAGAAGCTCCTTTGCAGACTCACAGGATTCTGAGCAAGAGAGCGGAGCATGAGGAAGTCGATGGGATTCTCTTACATTGCAGCAGTCAGTGCTACAAAATCCAAGCACCGTTGAAATCTGCAGTTAAGTTGCCATTTTTCTTACAAGGATTTCTCCCTCAGGCAGTGCATAAAGTGAAAAACAAGTTCTAGATCAATCCCTCAGCATCCCAGGGAGTGTCATTGATAGGAAATTACAAAATTAAAAAAAAAAATTCAAAAATGGCACCTTTTCCAGGTTACCCTCTTGCAGGCAGGTGTTCAGAGATGCCCAACTATTGAATTTCCCAGCACCTTTGAAACCAAGCCAAGAACATTTTGCCCAGAGGCGGAGGCACACAAAATTAGGTTTCCTTTTTAAGATTCAGGTTGGCTGTGTTTGAAAGCCACATTATCCTTTATAACTTCTACATCTCCTCCAGGATTTTCTGGAAATCATAAACTGCATCACAAAAGTTATGCCCATCAGAAAAGCTACCCGTCCACCCATTCCCTCCAGGTCCTTTCATCCTGGCGGTGCTGTTTGGCCATTGTTGCTGCATGCAACAGGGTGTGTGGGTATCAGGCAGGCAGGCAGGCAGGCACCTCCAAACTGCGTGGGGAAGAGTAACACTTGCCACTTCTGTAATGAAGATGGGCAGGATGAGACCTTGAGGACAGTGGCTGAAGTCTGGGTGGCATGATACTTTGGGGATAAGACTATGAATTTGTTCTCACATATGGATAGTTTCCCTCTGTGACCAAGAAGAAAGTTTTGGGATTTCATCCATGTGCTTTCAGACATGACAGCTAAGAGAGCAGAGTGCAGGTGTTTCTCTTTAGGTTGACAGGTATGTCATACCTGTGTATGTGCTTGTGTGTTGGGCCCTGTTGTGGTACATTTTGGGCTCCTCATCAGTGCTTCCCACTAATCCCAACCAAAGTACTATAAGACATTACTTTCTTGGCTGCCTGCTCACATCATTTGCCAGCGCTGTCCATTAAAAACAATTTGAAATACCATTTGAAACTTGTCTATGACAGCTTGTAACACCTACAAGTGGGAGCTACTGCTTTGAGCCCTTTGAAAAGGGTACAGAAATGCTTTCCTTGCCAACTTGGGGAGGTAGGAAGGCAAGCCCCAGAACTGACCCCAGAACTCAGTTGACAGTGTAAAAGTGGAGTTGTTTCCCCCTCCCAAGGCACATGCACTATCACATTGTATTATTTGTCTTCCAAATAAGATCTGTTTTTCTACTGGTTTGAGGGATCACCATGGAAACTGCCAGGAGCAGAGTCATGCCCGGGAAGCTCGGCAACTGCTGTTCTGAGATTGCATTGTCCAGGAATCTCATCTGTAGAGAGACAGAGCCCTCTCCAAGGCTGCTCATCTTCCCATCTTGGGAGAAACAGGCAGAGGGATCTTTGTGGAGGCTCTCAACATTTCCACCCCCCGTGTGGAAGTGAAATAATTCCTCCCTTAATGCAATGCCTTGACAAGCCTGAAAGATCGCAGAACAGAGATCACAAACATCTGGGAGCTGTGTGCCTGGCTCTGGTGTGAGACCAGGAACAGAGCCAAAAACCTCCCCAAGTAATGCAGCCTCCCCCCTGCTCTCCCATGGAGGACAGCCTGCCCGCTGGTTTCAGCAACAGAGGCTCTGCAAGTAGGAGTCCTATGGCAGAGGGAATTGTGTTCCTCTCCACACCCCATCCTGACATCTGGCAGCTGTAGGCATGACTTCAGAGCAAGACTGGGAAGGCAGCCAAAACCCTTCCCACAGACTAGCCCCATCTCTTACTAGTGTCTTCTCTGCCCCACTCCCAACAAGTACAGGCCACCCTATGGGTTGTGGAGAGGCAGGAATCCTCCATTAGAGGTTGTCTTGTGCAGCCTCTTGTGCTCTGACCACAGAGCAGCCTCAGGTACCCATGCAAAAATTTTTGGATCAACACCCAAATAGAGGGAAAGCTGGGACCTACTTTTCTCTTTACTGAGACTATTTAACCATTCTGGAAAGGATATTGCCCCCCAGCTCTGCCATGGACAAGGACAACCCCTTCTCCTGGCCTACCCAAACTTCTCCCATTCAGCAACTCTTTTCACAGCTCTAGCAAGGATCAGACATGAGTTCACTCCCCATGGATCTCTTGTTGTTTGGGTTTTTGTGCTGAGAAGCTATTTGCAGTAATAGGTGGATGCAGAGTATCTAATGAACTGCAGTAATAGGGGTCTATGCTCTACCTTGAAGCTGCTCTGGTGACCTGCAGCACACCCTGGTGCTTCCTCAGTGCTCACTCCTGATGAACATGTTGCCTCAGACAGGTGATGTTTATGAACTGGGCTGAGATGACCCGTCTGTCCATACAGCTGTCACTGCTGCCACTTCTCAGAGGGTAGCTGACTGGAGGGTATTTCTTTTACTTGGCTTGAATTCCAAGCAGTAATCTATAATCAGTTTCCTGCTCCCCATGTTGTTTGGGTCTCTTTCTCTGGTGCAGATTTTTGCACCGTGTTTCCAGAGACAGCTCTGTAAATAGGTATTTGCCTGGCATTTCACAGGAGACCTTGGGAAGCAAAATTGCCATAAACTGATTGCTACTTTGCCTGGGCTTCCCTCCCCCTGGAAAGGGAAAGCCCTGTTGCTGCCATTCAAGGAAGGGCTGAGGATATGGACCCTTCCTTGCAGCAGCAGAACTGTAGCCATCCCGTACATCACCAGGGCTGCCAGAGCCACAGGTGCAACTCTCCAGGGCTCCTCCCAATTCCTTCCAGCACCTTGTCACAGCTCACCACCCTCTTTCTATGCCTCCTTGTCCTCCACATGAGAAGCCAGGCCCTGCATCCCTAGCACAGCAACATTCAGTTTTGTGAGTGTTGTTGAGCCAGCTCTGTCTGCATAGCTGCAGCATGTGAACTTGACACAGGTTACCTGTGACATACATCATGCAAAGCACCGGTTGCACAGCAGTTACTGAGATTCAAAGCATGCTGTGGTATGTGGGAACTTTTTGGGCTGCATACCAGCCAATGCCAGACACAAAAAGACCACACAAAACAAATACACTTGCAAGTACTGTTTTCCTTCTCCTCAGCTTGAAGACTCCCACATGTGATCCTCCTTTCTTCCCTGCTCTGTAACAGGAGTTGGACAGGCACATAGCAGCATGATAACAATCCCAAACTGACTTTTTAAGCTGCAGTTTTCTAATCTATCATCTAGATAAACCTATGAGAATGCAAGCATTAGAAAACATTAATTATTGTAAGAGATTCTAGATCTGTGTATTTTTACAGAAGAGAAAGTTAAGTTTTTTATCACAGGCTGCTTTAATGATACTTGATGGCTTCTTAATATATCAGAAAAAGACATAATGAAATCTGGTACATAGAAGCTGAAACTGGACAAATCCAGAGGTGAAACAAGGCGAGAGCTGTTAATACTGAGAATAACACTGAAGTTGCCCCCAGGATGGCTCCCTAAGGAAAATGGGAATTCTCCATTGTTTTGCTCTGTGCCAGTCAAGACTGTATATATAAAACATATGCTCTTGCTCAAGTTCTGGCTTGAATAGTACACACGAGTGTCTTTGTGTGTGAAGTGTGACAAGATGACCATAAATGTGATCAAAACCGGCTGACAAAGTACCGTAGGGCAATGGTTTCCTGGCCCTCCCACTGGGTCCTCCCACCAGCAACTGGTTTATGCAGTGAGGTGATCCACAGCTGCCACTCTCTTATTTTTCTGCTGCATGAGCATGTCATTGCTGATTAGAAGGGAAGCAAAAAACGGGGTTGCAACTCTGTGTTGTGTCTGTCAGCACACTGCAAGGCCAGGAGAAAGAGAGTAAGGGAATTAGACACAAAGGCCATTTTCAACATCTTTAAGCCTGTAATATAGGTGGAATTTAGAAAACTACAATATGAAGCCTCAATTGCCTGTGGAGAGAGACAAATACCTCAAACAGGTGTTTCAAAGTCCTGTCTTGGTTTTGTGCAAGTTTTTTCCCCACACAGGATTGAGCCTTCAGTGAAGTTCTGATGCATGGACTTTTGGTCTGGCTGGTGTCCTTGCCCTTTGGTAAGTTTTCAGCAGCACTGTGTCTGGAACACAATGCTCCCTCCCACCTTCAGAACTATGACAACTTTGCTTACCAAGAGAAAGTGTTTCTTCTGCTCTCATCTTCTGACACCTCATTCTCATTTATCTCTTTCTCTTTGTCCTTCTATTTAGGTGCCTTAGATATGGTTCTCTTAACAAAACACCCTGTGCTTGAGTTGTGATAATGATAGTCTAACTGTGCCAAGCTAGTTCTCTTGGATCTGCCAGAGAATTTGTTTTGTTAGTAAGATATTTGCTGTTTATAGTATTTTTTTCTGAATGATTTGTCTGCACATTGGAAAGATCTGACATACAGTGCTTGAGCAGCCCTATTAAAGATAACTGCCAAGGGAAATAGCTTGGGAACAATGAGATACTACTGGCTCTTCTTACAACTTTCTCTCTGTGAAGTCAAAACTATTTTTCTATTTGCATCATTTAATGGAAGCTACAATTTTATTTAATAGTAATTTTGTTAAATACTTCAACAGAAGCAACAGAAGACATAAGGAGGCACAGCTTTGAAGAATAATTGCATTAAATACATAGCAGTGTGTTGTGTGAGTGTTGATGTGATTCTGGGCTTCCAGGGGTTAAAGCAAGGTGTGCGCAGGCAATTCTTAGGGAGGTACTTTGTATAAAGTTCAGTGGCTGAGGAATGTCCTGGCAGTCAAGCTTCATTGCCTGGGAAAAACACAAGGCCAGATTGACATTTCAATAAGTGATATGATCCGGTTGGCTTTGCTGGTGCAAATCAGAGAACTTGACCGGAGCCTTTAAAGGAAGAATAAAAAATACCTCATAAAATTCAGACTAAGAAATGTTGTGGTTGCATGCTGTGGCTGAAAGGAGCAGGAATAGGATGGGGGACATGAAGGGAATAGCTCCTTTTCCTACTTTGTCTTCAGCCAGCCTCAGTTCAAGAGGAGACTGTAAAGCATGACATTACCTTTTGCCCTCTGAAATACCTATAGGGAGATACAAATTGTGCTGCTTCAGGTTATTTATTATAATTCCTTGATCTCTGGGAATAATGATTAATACAGACTCACACACAACATGTAGGCTGTAGGCAACTGGAATCTATTCTACTGGGAACTGGTGGAGAATTCTCTTTGGGTGATACCGTCCCAACAGCCAGCTCCACCTCTGCCGATATTCCTGCCTGTCCCTGCTCAGCTGGCCAAACGAGAGAGCTCCTCACCAGATGCCTGTTTCTTTTCAGTTCTTTGCCTGTCTCCAGCCATTTCTGTGTAGTGCTATCCTGCTCTCTGCCTGAACCTGTTCTCTAATGCATGCTTTGTCTTTTAGCTAAAAAGAGGCAGCTTCATTCAACCAAATTCCCATGAAGCTGGAAATGGATGAGAAATCTAAAGCAGAACCATCTCTAGGAATCTGCAGAGTCCTCAGAGTCTTTGGAAATGTGACTACTTATTTGGATAATGAGGTGTAGATTTCAGAGTCTGCCTTTATTCACTCCAGTGTCCGAATCTTGACCTTCTGTTTTTAGTTATATATTTTAAGCATTTAATCACATCAATCTTTTTGTTTGTGCATAGTGAGTGATGTGGTACCCACTGTTCTCTGCCAAAACATCAGTGAAAGCACACTATCAATGTGAGGAAAGAGTTTACAATTAAAGTTTAATAAACAGCACACTTAAGGTCTTGTTTAACCATGCCTAGTGAACAGAGTTGCTTATGGGACTAAGAGATAATTCTGTTCAGTTCTCCTACCTGCTACCTCCACAGATTGTTGAAGCCTGTTTATTTGGGACTGACCTGTTTTGCATGAGTAGTCTCAACAGGAGCCCAAGTATAGTTTCAGAGCATTCATGGATCTCTCATAATTGCTGGAGACATCATCATATTCTGGTGCAGTCCTTCCCCAACAAGCCAGACTCAAGATGAGACCAACTTTCATCTGAAAGGCCCATGGAAAATGGCCATAAAGATACACATCAGCATGACTGCTATCTCCACTCAGGAGAGCCTCTTGGAGTCATTTTTAAAGCATCTTTGATGGAAGTGATGTGCCTGATAGTGGAATAAGTAACAAGTATTTGCAAAACCTGAACCAGAATGAAGGATCTTTTGCTTTGGAACACACTGGTCTGAAGCTTAAAGCTCTTTTTGTCCTGCAGCCCCTGTCTCCAGTCCCCTTCATTCCATTTGCCCACCCTGGTCTGCTGAACACCAAGGAACAGGCTCTGGCAGGCTGGGGTGGCAGGGAGCAGCTGGGGCAGAGGGCAGCAGCCGGCAGCACATGGTGTGTGCACACACTCATTGCCAGTGCCAGCCTTCCGCAGCAGCGAGATTACCAGCTCTTTGTATAACACACGCAATATAAATTCCTGTAAGTTACTATATATTCATATAAGGGATTGCTGAATGTAAAGTAGCTCAAGAAGTGGTGGCCTGTTGACTGAATAAAATATGTTGGGTGCTGGCAGCTCTCCTTAGAAATGCTTGAGGCCCTGGACCTGTTTGTTTGAGTAATTTCATTTGAGAAATGGCCCAAGTATGTGGGGCAGGATGGTGTCCTCTGGTCAGGAGAGGCATCATTACACTAGTTTGGTTTTCATCTCTGTCTTGGCACCAACTTCACGCCCTGGGGCTGCCTACAACAAGTGAAGGGTGCTCCAGCTGGAGCCTGGGAGAGCCACTAGCCCCTCAGGGCTGCAGCGGCTGTGAGGGCAGCTCGCTGGTGTGGTGCCAGTTCCCTGTCCGGCTGCTCCATGGACAGCACCGCAGCCCTGGTGGGCTGGGTACGGCTTGGGAGCATCGGCTCTGAGGGCTGGGCGACGACTGTACAGGGGATGTCGAGAGCTGTGTAGCAGCCCCTGGGGGTGCAGGGTAGACGGCGAGGGCGATGTCCCCGCCCGGGGCACAGCGCTGCTGGCACCCTCCCCGCCGGTGCCGCCCCACCTGCCTCGCCGCCAGCCCGAGAAGGGGTTAAAAGCCCGGGGCGGGTGATGTCAGTTCCTGCGCTCCTCGGGAGGGCCGGCTCTGATATTTGAGCCGGGCTCTCCCGTTCGAGTGAAACCAGGGAGGGAATGGCAAAGTGCTGAATGGGACGGGAGCCGTGCCCAACACCTGCCTGCCGCCGCGGCCAGGGCCGGCCCCGCCCCGGGACGCCGCAGGCACGGACCCCCGCGCCGGCCAAGGTGAGCGCGGGGCCGGGGGCTCGGGGGGCCGCCGTGTGCGGGGCTGGCTATCACAGCCTGTCTCCCCCGCTTGTCTTTCTTGGAAGGGGATTGTAAAGGCACTGGCGGGAGCGCTCCGGAGGTGATGTTGGGTCATCTCTGTTAAGTGAAGTTTGCTTTCGGATCTGGGACTTTGGCCCTGACGTAGAAGAGGTCGGGGTAGGAATGGCCACGGCGGGGGAAACGCAGCCCAAGTGTAAATGTGTGTAAATCCTGCGGTTTCTACTGCCTTCCCGGCGCGCCTTGGCGTGCGGGAAGAGCTCTGCAGGTGGAATGGCACAACTGGGAGCCCCTCTTCCTGCCTCCTAGCACTTTTCATAGCCAAGCCACCTGCACTGATGTAGAGGGGAAATTATTCCCTGCTCTCCATTCCCGCGTCCGCGACAAGCCTTGCCCTTCCCGCAGCTTTTTGTGTTATTTTTCCCGTTCATGCTCTGCACATCCCAGGCCGCACTCCTGAACGGAAAATGACCGTGCGGCTGAACAATTCCAGTGGCCTCAGGGCTAAAAAGCTGGGGAGTGAGACTGGTTATGAAATGGAAAATGAAGTGGCTGGGGATGGGGAGTTGATTCATAGTATGCGATTTCTCCACTGAGTTTTGCCTGTCCTGCTGACCTATCTGTTGATGCAGTGAAGTGACACGGGAGGAAACCCCTCTCCATTCATGCGTTACATTTATCACATTTCTACTGATTGCTTTTGTAGTAAGATGGGAGCAGAAAGTTACACCAGTATTCGGCTCTGGTGTTCATGAGGGTCTGGTGTGTTTTGCTGGCAGGTGCTCAGCACTGCAGTGCTCCTGTGCTGACAATCCCCTGTGACAGCCCGGGTAACCCGACTGCTGAGCTGAGGAGACACTCGTGTTCCAAACATGGAAATAGTATTTGACTTGTCTTCGTTGTTTGCACTGGATCAACAGAGCTCCAAACACTTTACTTGCATTTATATCTGCGCCTGAACGTCTTCACGTGGATTAACTGTTTTTATTCTTAGAAGGCTTTCTAGGTGGAAATACACAAAGTCCCTGAAGTGTTTTGAATTCTAGCCTGAATCCATCTACATCTCGGAAATCAGCTGATTCTGGTCTAAAAACCAAAAAATCGCCCAACCAATGTGGCATCTTTGTATAAGTTTTAGCTTCATCAAAATTACAACTGGATATGGGCACTTTCTATATATAACATTTAGTGTCAGAACTGTCTCTGATGGTCATCAAAAGTTACAGATACTTCTAGTTTTGCCTGCATTTAGCAGTTGGTTCTGTCACTTTTTCCTCTGCTGAGTTTAAGGACTTTGTAGCTCCCATTATCCTCACTACTTAACACGGAAAATCAATCTGCTCTTTAAGAAACAGCTGTATGCATTTAAGAATTAAGTTTTGAAAAATCTCAGCTTATTTGAACAAAGTGGCTGCCTCCTATTTTCCAAGTTCCTAGAGTAAGAAGTTCTGCATCTGAAAATATCTCACTCCCAACTTATTCATATGCCTGAGGGAAGAAAGAACCAGTTTTATATAAATGTGTAACTGTAAATATATGCAGTTTGGATAACTGTATAAATTCTTTATCTGATATGAAAAGGACCAGTATCTGGGAGAGGCATGGGAATCAAACAATATGGTGAATAAAAATGGTTAAGAATTACCCAAAAAGTCATGTGAAATGGCAGATCCAATAGAAAGGACTTAAAGTTAGTCTGTCAAAATAAAGTTGATATTGTAATTCACAGAGTGCAGATGAACTGCGTATGTTCAGGAGAATGGGGGAGAAGGAATGATGCATTTTAACAGTAAATGAAAATGCAGAGTAAATTTTGCAAATAACATTGTAATTTAGGTCTAACTATTAGACGTTATGATACAGTATCTTTCTCTAAAAAAGCGTAAGGTTTTTGCTGTGGGGAGGGAAAGCTATAATTCTAATCTCTAGCCTTCAGAAATCCTTTGGTATGATGACACATGAGGAAGTTATTAGCTTAAGTGGAGGAGATGGGGATTAATAGAAGAATGGTAAGATAGACAAATTGCAAAAGAGAATGTGACAGCACAGTGGCAAAGAGGTCTATTAGATGGTAGGTATTTTACTGGAAAAGTTGACTGACACAAGGGTTTAATCTAATGACACAAAATGAAATTGCACATTAGAAGTAGCAATAGAGTGGGCACAAAACCTGAAAGGGCACTTCTTAAAATCAGCAGAGGATGAAAAAATGTGGATGTACTAATCAATCACCTGAGCCTGTTGAATTTTGCAATCACAGAATGAGTAAGGTTGGAAGGTAATACAGCAGGTCATCTGGCCCAGCCTGGGGTAATCCTAGAGCACATTGCACAGGATTGTTGAAACAGTTCTTGAATATCTCTAGTGGGGGAGACTCTGCACGGTAAAGAACTTCTTTCTCATGCTCAGATGGAACTTCCTGTACATCAGTTTCTGCTCATGGCCTCTTGTCCTATTGTGTGTTACCACAATGGCCTATAGTACAGAGAACCTTGATATTTTGAAGATCTGATGTGGACCTGAGCTTTATTAATCTGTTCCAGTATCATTGTAATTACCCGCCTGCACTCCGAAGTCTGGCATCTGCTGAGGAAAAGCCAGCTGAGATTCCTGTGCTCCAGTTGTGTTGGCTTGTCTGTGAATGTCAACCATCAGTGTAGTACGGTGGAAAGTGCTAAATGCCTTTACAGAACCCTTTGTTGTGGGTGTGTCCTGCCTTTCAGATGCGGTTGTGGTCACCCATGATTATGAAGGGGAGGGAGAAAGATAAAACTCAACTCCTTTATATGATGTGCTCTGAAGCTGAAACAGGTGCAGAGGGAGAGTGGTGAGCGTTCCTTATGAGACTAAAGGAGCCCCTTATCTGTAACCTTACAAAATGAGGTCTTTAAGGAGGAGTTTATGATATCTACAAATACATCAAGGGGTAAATATGAGGGAGAGAAAAAAACTGGCTAAGCTGAAGGGCAATAATCTTCAAGAATGAACAGATGCAAGCTGGTTATATTTATGCTGGTAATTGGAAGGCAGCTCATTAGAGGGGTGAGGTTCTAGAACAGCAGGAATAGTGGGAGCAAAACTGCCTGCACAGTTCTAGGGAAGGGCAGCATTCATTTATGAACAGGATTATATGATGCAGTTGTCCATAGTGATAAGGAACAAGAAGTAACAATTTGGGACATCTATCCCAGTCTTAGATTTCTTATTCTGAACAGGGTATTTTAGTTCAACCAGAAGTTATGGATTGTATGGGGAAATTATTTTTGCTCTGGCATAAACTGTGTGGTACATCAGTTTCATTTTGCTTTGTGCCATTAGAGTTTATCCCATTAGTTTGTATGCCATCTTTGAACTTAAGCTTTATGAATAAAGACTAAAATCTCTTTATACCTGTATGAAAGAGAACAGAGTTTCATTTGAGAGCTGAATTACTATGTACAAAACAGAGTTAGCAGTAAACAAATTTATGGTGCTGTAGGATCCTTCCTTGTTGCCCTCTTTTGGTTTGGGAAGGACTGATGGCACTACCTTAGAGGGAAACCTTATGGCATTGTGAAGTGTACCAAAGGTAACCTGATTAAATGCCTGGCAAGGAGCTAGGGCTACAGATTAAATCAGTGTGCTGGGTGGGCTGTGGAAAAGGATGGCCTCAGTTTCTGTAAAGCTGTAGGTGTACTGCTTGTAGAATAGTGGTCTTCTTTCCTGTTGCAGTATGTTCTTGGTGCTGCAGTGCTGGACATGTGTGCCCCTGCCTTGTTTTACTTAAACCTGCCTTCTGACCTGGAATAGTATTTCACAATTCATTGGAAATGAAGGCCACTTGCTATCTGGGAAACTGTCTTTTATTGAACAAAGCAACCTGTACATAAAATAATTTGCAGGTAATGGTTGTAGCTAAAGGGTATAAAATATGTCTTCCTTAGCTTGGACCATCAGGGGTACAGCTGAATAGAGTGGCTTGCTGTGTTGTGTATACTCACACTATTATGTATAGTAAGGGTACCTTGAATCTCAAGTCTTACAAGCAAAACATGAGCTAGGTGTCCTGTCAAGTGGGTACAACTAGAGGACATCTTAAACTTTTGCACTCTGCAAAGGCAAATATAAAGGCAATGAGGCTGAGTGACTTCATTGCTCTCTCCCAAGTCATGGTCTGTTCCTTGGTCTGTCACAGTTTGGGACTTGCAAGTTTGCCTTGCAAGTGAGCAGGTGAGAAGTTCCTTGAACAAGAAAGGATTTAATTGTTTTGATGAAAGTGAGCTAATAGCTGTCCTGGTTTTGTAAACATCTGTTACTGTGGGATAATACAGCTGGCCTCTTGGACTACACACAGTGAGTTGATCTTACAAACCTTTTTGTTCACAAATGCCTTAGTACCTACATTTTACATATCTTTTACAATAAGCACAAAAGTATCTGAAATGTCTAAACAATTACTGAGTAGGAAAATAAAACAACTTCAAAAACTGCAACTTTCTCCACTTTCTGGAGTTGTGTATATCTCTTGATGTGTACAAGGGCTTCAGTAGAGCAGCATGTTTTGTCTTCAGCCTTAACTTGTTCCTGGTTGGGTTCTCTTTATGTTTTAACAGAGCAGTTGTTTAGATACTGAGGCACTTCCACTCCTATCATGCACTGATTGTATCCAAGTAGTTAGGCTTTGGGGACAGTGTTGCAGAATACATCACATCATCTTAACACAGTCTGTATGAGATAAGACACTGGTGCCCCTAGTTAAACTATGTGTGTGATACCGGAGTTACATTCAGAAGGTTTTAGTGACTTGAGAGTTTACAGCCATACTGGTACAAGGGAGGCAGGAATAAAAATACTCCTAATCTCTGGGTAGAGGCTGAGCAAGACTGTAAGGGTAGCAGTAAGGTTCTTTCTGGAATATACAGTATGATGCATTAGTAAATTATTTACTCACTTTGAGGGTAAAAGTTTATCCATTAAGAGTGACCTAAGGCAGAGAGCAATATCAGTAACTCAGGATAGTACCACTTCATTTTCTGCTTGGGGAAGAAATGGCTTTTGTTACCAGTTTTGTAAAGAAGACTGGGCACAGGGGGTGATAAGTTTGTCCATCAAGAATACATACTTTTTTTTCCCTTCTGTTTTGCAGGATTTTTAGAGCACCTCAGACGACATCCTAAATGGATGATTAACTTCACAATGGCAGAACTCACACTGGAGAATGGCAGCTGTATGGACTGGCAGAAGCGATGCCTTGCCTTGGAGTCCCAGCTCTTCAAATTCCGCTTGCAGGCAAGCAAAATCCGAGAGCTATTAGCTGAGAAGGTGAGACAGTGGTGACTTCTACTTTGCAATAAGTTATGACGTGAAAGCAAAAAGCCTGTAAGTGCTGAGCTATGCAGTAGAACCACTACTTGCAGTAAGGATTTCTTCCTTGATTACAGTATGTTCTTGCACTCTGCTTATTACTCGAGATACAGAGACGTGCATGCATGAGTGGTGTAAAGTGGCGATAGTGAAAATAAGAAGGGGCGATAGTGAAAATAAGAATTTGGTCTTGTTTACTGCAAAATCACCAGGTATTTGGACTTTGGTAAAAATACCATAGTAGCAAGATTCTGGATATCTGAAGTGTCTGAGGCAGCTGCAGCGTGAAGATGGATGTTGTGGATAAGAACAGCAGGATTGGGACTTGGCTGGCAACAGAAAAGCTTATATGAGTGCAAATGTTATAATGTTAAAAGACTAGAGAGGGGTACATGTATTGCCATAGTGTTAGCATAACATTACATATCCAGTCAAAACATTCTGGGGATACTGAGGAGCAGGGCCAGATATTTTGAGATCTGGATGTTAGAAACTTGCATAGCATCTGTGGTTTTAGAGGCATCTCCTACTAATCTCTTTCAAGTGCACTGAGTGAATTTGTTTGCATCCTAGGGGACAGGCCTGGCAAAGATTTGAGGGGTTTGTTGGAATTTTCTCTTTTGTTTTCATCATGGTTTGAGTATCTTTGTGGTTTTTCTTTACCTTAAATTGAGTTGTTTTTCAATTTGAATTAAAGCTTTTTCACTAAATTTGTATAAAATCCAAGTTTGTACATTGCTGTGGAGCTCCCTTTATTTTTTTTTCAAATGTGGCTTACGTTATGACAGTTCAGTCCAAGATTGCTCAGATATTAATTACTATTGGAAAGTGAGAACAGTTTCTTTCAGTTACAGTTTACTAATCATATTGAAATCTGTACAACTGACTGCAGTTTACTATACCTGATGACAGGCAGGTTCTAAACTCACTTTTGCTCCATTTTGTATTATGTAACTTCTATGTGTATATTCTTGTTTGTTGATTTTGGATGTAAAAACATCCAAATGAAAACTACTTCATAATGGAGTAATTTTCATCCTTGCTTTCACTACAATTACATTTTTTCTAATGCCATGTAATGCATGAGACATTCGTTTCACCCTTCATATTTTAAGAAATTATGCAATTTTAATCACTTTCTTCATCTCTTCAAGGTACCTTCTAAGATGTACCTTGGTGATTACTTACCTTTAAAAATATTGAAAGTAATAGTAAAGTCCATTTAGATAAAGGCACATTAAAAAAAATTATAGATGTAGCGCAGATCTGGTAAAGAGAACCAGTACTCATGTGCAGTACTTCTAAGTTTGCTGTGTTACAGAATCAGTGTCTTGGTTAATTTCTGCTTTGAGAAACTTCCTTCCACACACAAAACAAACCTACCTAGCAGACTTTGTTTTTGCAGAACAGTCTTGCTAGGTAAATTATGACTATCTCTTTGGGGAGGTTTGTGGGCCATGTCAGAGAATGAAATTTTCATCTGCTTCAGGGGGCTCCTCGAGGAAGGGGCCTGACTGCTGTTAATCAAGCCTCTCAGTCAAACTGATGTTCCCTTTGTTAAAATGAAGGAGTAGCTTGGTTCAGTGATCAGGTTATTCTGTAACTATTTGTACAGAGCAGTTGTAGGCTTACTAGAAGGGTCAAAGAGCTAGCAGGTTTGCAGTTGCCTCCTCAGAATGTCTTGTGGGAAGGGGAGAGCCTCAGCTGTGGGGCAGCTCTGTCAGGCTCCCTTGCTGCAGGTGGGCTTGGGGCACCGGAAGAGTTGCTCAGAACATGCCACACACTGCTGTTGTGATTTACAGAAATCTAGATATGGATAGTAAGGCACAATTTTATTACAACCTGGCCATGGCTGGGGTCATGCGAGGCTCATGCCTCCAAAGTACGTGTCCCCTGTATACACAAAATTCAGCAATTTTTATACAGTTAGCTTCCAATATTATCTATTACAGACATTCATTGGCTATATGTATGTTTTCTACTATAAGGATGTTGTATAACATAATATAATTTTAAACACTACCCCTTCCACCCCTGAAAGGACTTCCCTTATCAGATCAGCCTTTATTCAGACAAGACCTTAATTCCTCTTATCTCAACTGCCCAAGTTCTTTTCACTTTGCCTGCTGGCAAACAGTTACTTTTTGCTAAATCGCAATGAACATAGTTAAAATTTTTATGCTGTATTTTTTTTGTCCCCGTTTCAACTGGGAAGTGTCCTGTGCCTCAGGTTCCCAAATGGTCTGTAACACTTGCTCAGACACCTTCCTTCTCTTTTCCTCAGTCACTGTAGGGCTCCCCAGCAGCCACAGCAACAGTGGCTCCAATCCTTGCTGCATCCTTCTCTTCCTCAGGTGGGCAGTGATGCAGAACTGAAGGAGGTGCATGGTTTATGCATAGTGATGCCAGCTTCAGGGATTTTTATAATAGATGTTATAGCAACTGTGACTTTTAACTTTTTTACTCTCACTGTTTTATCTGTGAGAATGAAGAGATTCAGACTTATTTGAGAGTACTGCATTTCAGAAAAGGTGTTGTCAGGGGGGATGATTTTGGAAAAATGTGAAGTGGGCACAGTTTGAAGGTGTGTTGCCAACCTGTGATGAATGTTGTCCTGAGATCCTCCCAATATAGTCTGCAGCAACAGGTAAATTATTTTAAAAAATGGTTTAGATGGTGAAAGTGAAGAACAGTGTTAAAGTGGTATGATCCTTGCTCACCAGCCAGGTTGTCTCAGGATCTGGAAGTAGCTGATTGAAAGGCTTGTAAACCTGATGCCCCACATTTTAAATCATTCTTTATAACTAATTTTATTACTTAAAGACAGGCTTTACTATTTTAACTCACAAACCCCCCAAACACTCATGCCTGGCATTGGTAGTGCAACGTGCTCCAACAGTTTAAATACTTGAGATTTTTAAAATCCGCTTAGATTGAATAATCTAGATCGCTGTTCAGAACATGAGGAATTTAAAACCCAGTGGTTTAACTACCAGTGCCCTAGTTCACATGGTGTGAACTTCCACACTGATAGCCTGGTCTGGAGCTATTGAACAGTTGCCTGAGCTGCACAGAGCGTGGCTGTGGGTTGATGTGGCAGAAGGATCCCAGTGCCCAGTCTCCCAGGCAAAGCTCTGTCATCCTGCTGGACTCTCATATGATACAAGCCCCCTAGGTCCTACCTTGTGGACATTAGTAGGGATCTGATCTCTTTGGAAACAGGCTGTTGTTTCCACTCTGATTTTCTTGTACACACACAATGAAAAGGGATACTCCTCTGTTGGTGAGTGGCATAGTAGGTCGTTGCCTTGGCAGCAAGTTGACCTGGTTAGGAGTGAGCTCTGGAACAGAACATCAGGAGCAAAAAAAAAATCTGAGACATGCAGGAATTTTTTTCACTCAATTTTATGTAGCTTCACCTGAGCCATCAGGAGAGGGAAAGCCTCTGTGAACGGTTGATGGGAGGATCTTTTGCAGCTTTTAAAAGGGCCATCTGAGCAACATATAACCTGCTTCTGTTTTAATTCAATAAACAATGAACATTTGGATAAAGGCTCTTTTGTCTCATGCAAGCATGGCTATTCAACTATTCCTGTTTCTCCCATACAAACTGTCTGGGCTAATGTTAGGGAGAAGAATTTGGCTTGGTCACTAAGTTTTTTATGTGACCTGAGTCACGTTGCTTAGTAGCATTTGTCAAATTATAAAGCATTTTGAATTAAAGGACTCATGTAAATACCAAGCATTATTATTAATTCATTGAGGGATTTGAAAGAGCCTTACAAGCATGGGTGTATTAAATCTGAATGTGGTCCAGTGAGACCACTGAGACTGGGGATGAGCAAAATAATAACTTTGTGTACATGAAAAACACAGCACTTATTTAGCAGTTCATTGTAGGACAACCCAACAGTGTAGTACAGGAAGTTAAGAAAAGTACAAGTTCATTTAAGGCTATGGAGGGAATTAGAGTGACCAAAAGTAGTTGATGTGACTGGAACTTAGCCAGGTCATCCTACTTGTAAAGAAGTTTCATAACTTTGTAGTGATCAGGGATGGTCCCAACATACATTCTCTGTCCTGATCAGGATCTAGAACTGCTAGCAATGCAAAGCAATCTGTCATTAGGCTGGGACAACAAGGAGTTTTACAGTCAGAACAGTGCTGTCTTTAGATAGCCTGAGTCTTTCATGGAGATTGCCCACCTTGTGGAGGATTGCTTTAAGAGGATAGCTTTGGGACAAGGCCCAGAGTTCCATCTGTACTGTGAATGTAGACCCTGGCAATCAGAAAACTAGCAGAGATCATTGATTCTGAAGCTACTGTCTCCAACAGTCATTATTTCACAAAGTGTATTACATCTCCGTGTTAGCACCACTTATGTTAGCACCTGTTTCTTGCCAATATATTTTGCTGCTACCTGTCTGTGCTGATGACTATCCAGAGACACTAACAGATAAACACATGGGTATATTGCTGTTCCTAAGGGACACATATTCATGTTGTAACACAGACCACTGCTCTCGGGGTTAGATTGCCTTGTGCTCAGTCTCCTCCAAGACTCTAAGAGTCTTTAGTTAGAGCAGCTTTGTCTGTGCAATCTTCTGTGGTATCTCTGTTCCTCTGCCAAGGAAGCATGCTTGATTTGGATATTAAGCTACATAGACTGTGATATCCTTAATTGCTTCACTGGAAAAGCAAACCTGAGAGGTATCATGCTAAAACTGTCACTTTTTGATCTTCATGGTTTGAATTGATGTAATTGTTTTTTTTTAGTTACATGACTACTGTGGTGTCTGCATATGGGTACCTTTCTGATATGTTTGTTGATAGGTGTCAGTCTGCACTTATGATCAATGGGTATGTATGGAAAGAAGAGTTGTCTTGTTGCTGTCTGAAGGAAGGGAAACAGAAACACGGGAATGCTGCCACATCCATTCTGGGTGATAAACCCAAGAGAAATAAGGCCCATTTTCAGAAGGACTGATTTGGTCATTTTAGTGATCAACCTGAATACTTGGCTCCAGTGCCTTATCAAGTATCACTGGAGAGAAAAGGAGCTCAGTTCCCTTTACAGTTAGTTTTCTTCTTGAAGCTTGATTCTTTTAATCTTCTGAAGGTACTTCTGTGTCATTCTCTCTGTGGTGAAACACAAGTAGGTGCTGGAAACTCCATGAAGTATTCTTCAAATTTTGCAGCTTAGTGGATGGAACTTAGTGTCACTGACTTCATAATACTGGGCTTAGATCTGAGACCCATTGAAGCGGGGCACATGGTGAAAGATGACCTTGAAAGCACTGAATTAGGTATTAGGTTGCTTTAAAAAAAAAAAAGGAAGAAAACACACCAAAAAATGGACTCTAGTGGTAAATTGTTAGAGGAACCCCAGGTATGGGGGGTATGTCTGCGTTTCATGAGAATTAAGTGGTTTGTATACGTTTAGGATAAAATTCTATTCAGTGTCCTTTGACTTCAACAGCACTAATGCTGAGAGTTTCAAATCACAGAATTACCAGTTTGCAAAGCTCTTTAAAGTGAAAAGAAGCATAGGAAAATGAAGATCATTGTTAATCTTATTAGTTATGAGCCTGTGATGCCTTTGAAGCCAAAGCAAAATATTCATCAGTTGTAGTGTGGTATCATAGAGAACCTACCATGAGCTTTTCAAGATGTTTTAATTTTTATTTACCATTATGAATAAATCCTAGCTGAAATAAAAGCAGGGAAGAATGGTGTGCTTCTTGCAAGGACAGCCCATGGTGTGTAAGTTGCAGAGATGAGGTCAAGACTTTGGGACTATTCCCTTGACCCATGTAATGAATGATGAAGCTCACTAATGAGACAACAGTTCCGGTAAACTCAAAGTAAGGCAGAAGACTGGAAAAGGTCAAAGGTGCTTTTTTTTTTTCTCCCTGGTCAAAGCTGTAGAGTTAACCCAAAAGATTCCAAAGATCTGTAGACTTGCACAAGAAATAGAGGATTCCTGAGCAAAACAGGTGAATTTCCAGGTGATGTTAATTTATTTTCTTTCTTTCTCCCTTTTCTCTCTTTCTTTTTTGGCTCTGAAGATGCAGGAATTGGAGCAGAGAGTCATAGAAGCAGAGCAAAGAGCTGAGGATGCAGAGAAACAGGTAAGAGATTCTTTTATGGTTGCCCTGGTACAAGTCCAGCAGTAACTTCCTCTAAATTCCTTTTAGTCTAGCATACAGATATCACTCTGCAGTGCTATGCCCTGCTAGGGAAACACTGATTTACAGTGGTGAATGGATTTCTGGTCTACTTCTCAGTCTTTGGGCCTTAGCTCTGGACAGGTGCCTGAGTATGTTGAACCTTAAGTGAAAACCAGCATGTTATACCTGCCTCACAGCCTTTACCCCCTTGCCCATGATACGCATACTTGGTTGTGGAAAAGGAAGGGGATGTTGTACCTCAGGATTAAAGCGCAAAGATGGAGCTGCCTGGCAGGTCCTCAGAAAACAAATACTTAAGTGTACTGGTAAGGACTTGTCTACAAGTAAAGAAGGTTCTGTGAAAGAAGTAGGTTTTGCAGACACACCCTTATCACTTGTTTTGGACTTTTCTTTTTAGTAATTACTGTTCTGGCTCAGGAATCCATGGAGAAAAACAGTAAGAGCTGGATTCATTGCCTTTTACTGGAACCATCTACAAATTAGGCTTCTTGAATAATGGAGAAGGGGAGAGACAGGAACTTCATCTTGTTAACAAGCTATAAAGAACAAGGGACCTTTGGGAAGCAGACTCTTGTACAGTCTGCACCATAAGGAGTATTATAGAAACAAAACAGCCAATAAGCACCAGGTGGTCTGGGCTCTTGCATCACTGCAGAACACTGCTGAAGGGAAGGTTTGAAGTGAAGCAGCTCCCTCCAGCCGGACAAGGCTGCAGGACTGAGCACTGAGTCAGAGATTAAAGCACAGAACTGAAAGCCACACAGGATGGCCAAGAATTGCTGTCAAAGATGACTTCAGTAGTGAAGGATTGAATAGATAGTGTTGAGAAACATATTGCCTAGGAATCAAGAATTTGAAGTAACCAGGAAAGGTATTCTGTCTTCAGAACATACTATTTCATGCCAGTTTGCTATTGGCATCAAGATTTTGTTACTGACCATCTTAATTATGGAAGGATGCTATGTCTAGACATCATGCTGTTGGCTTCTCTGCTAGATCAGCAACTGCCAGCCAAGAACAAGAGTTGTTCTTGAGAGTAGTATCAGTAAGTCCACACCCAACCAAGACAGGCAAAGGTAACATAATACAGGAAAAGTGACAGCTGTGACAACACCAGCAGGAAATACAGTTATCACCACAGGCCAATGAAGAAGGTCTCATACTAGTGGACACCTCAGTGACAGGAGTAAGAATGTCCATGATATGGTAAGATGCAATGACAGTAAGGGAGAAATTGGAGAGCAGTCAAATCCAGGTCTGAGAATGGTCAAGAAAGGGAGAACTTGGCTGGGAAGGTGTAGCAGAAATGAGAGTTGCCTTCACTCACCTGCCACCTGCAGAAATGAGGGTTGCCTTCACTCACCTGCCACCAGCAGTTCTGTAGCCATATGTTGGCAGGTCCTAAAGACTAGCAACCCTCAATGTTTGCCTTTCCAGCAGCCTTATCCACATCCAGAGATAAGTGTTGCTAGAGAAATCCTTCATTGCTGCCTGACAGCCTGAAGGAGTGACGGCAGGACCATTCCCTTCCACTAATGAGTACATTCACCATGAATGAGAAGCAGCTGACAAATGAGAGGGCTCCACATCAAGTGCAAAATCCCTAGTTATCTTTCTCCCCAGGAGTCTGGGGGGGTTGGATTTGTTAACTCAATGGACTCCCTGTAGCTGCCAACCTCAATTAAGGAAATCACATGTTTGCTGTCCCCTCGCTGAGCCTCTAGTTCAGAGTCAGCATTTGGGCATCAGACAGAAAGGAGGGGCCATTTCTTTTTACTATAATCACCCTAAACTCTAATAAAAACACATCCGACTCAGCAGGCTTAGTTTTCTGGCTCGGATGTTGGGCGCCTACCTTTCTGGTTCAGTACGAGGAAGAGGCAGTTGGCTTCTCTGCCTAATATAGGCAGACAGGAGGACAAAACACGGCTTCTGCAAGTATGAAGTGTAGGCTGCTCAACAGAGCATGAGTAACTCTCTCACACAGTTTCTGTGAAGTGCTCAGATGGCTGCCTGCATTCTGTCTTCCTGCTTCTGAATTCATGCAAAATTAATGGTATCTGGAGTAGGTTTCTTTACAGATTTAGCTTCTTTGGGAAGAAGTTGGTGTTGGAACCAAATATTTTCCCATCATTATGTGCAATTAGCACATTTGAGTTAAGTTTAGGGGATTACATTCTTCTTTAGAAATGAAGTCTTTTAATCCATTGCAATAGAAGGGTAGATAATGGTAAAATAAAGTGACATTACTGAGAGTCACAGGTTTTGAAGAAAGCAAAGAGGTTTTAAAAACTTGCTAAAAACCTGAAGTGCTTCAGTAGCAGCTAGATTTTAGTGCATTGAAACTTTGTAGTGAAGGAGCGTTACAATAGTGTTCCTCTTGCTTAAATGAAAAAGTGTTGGCCCTGGCAGGAGCTCAGAGATAGGTAAATCTTCTGAAATATCTCACATGGTAACTCCTCGGCAGTTCTGGAGAAAACACTTGGTGGAAAGACACTAGTTGCCAAAACACTGTCTAAACTGTTAATCTGAACTCTTAATCTGAAGCAAAAGGACAGCCTTTTGTGGTGTATATCTTGGTAGTGAATGAGGTAGAAAGGTGGCCATGCTATTGAAAAGGATATACCTTGTCCATATGTCCATGGAGACTGTGGGGCCTGTATGGCCTCCTTGACTAATAGTGTGCAAATATTTCACAATCCCCAATGTGTTTGTCTGTTCATGGTTCATTTTGCCTCTGTTACTGCTTCAGCATTACAAATGAATGGACAATGCTCTTTTCACAAATGTGGAAATAAACTAAGTGTGACCTGCAAGGTGTTGTATTTTTTGATGTTTTATTTTTCCTTTCCTAACTTAAAAAATAAGAAACACAGATATTCTCAGTTACAGTTTTAACACTAAATAAGCAGCTCCTGAATTTGCATTGGGGTTTGGGGCTTGTTTGTTTGTTTTGATCTCCTTCTGATTATCATTATAGGTCAGAGTTATGGAAGAGAAAATAAAACTAGTCAGTGATAAGACTGGTGAATCAGACAGCACCCTGCACAGGAAATACCAGGACCTGATGGGCACAGTGCAAGGAAAGGAGGATCTGATCAACAGATTGGAGACACAGCTAGAAAAACAGGTAGGGATATTTTCTACAAGGTGACTTGTAGCTTTCATGAGTTAGAGAGGTTCTGTAATGTGTGGTTCAAAGGTATGGATTATGTCTCGTTACTTGTTAGCCTCTCAGTTGCCTTCAGATCAGCTGTAAAATAGTGCTCTGCTCTGTACAAGATCCCGTCTTTCCTTTTCACACAGAACATCGACTCAGCTTCAGTAGTATGTGTCTCTTCATTAGGGGAGATTGGTCAATGTGCTTAAAGGGCTTAAATGTTGGTGTTGAGGCCCTAAATTGTAATGTTAGTCTGGTCAGTGTTTCTCTGGCTTTCTAGCATACAGGTTGCTTTACAAAATCCTTATGTAGCCCATCTCTGACTCTGTTTATGCTGCTCCTTGAGAAGAGTCTTTTCCCAGTCTTCAGCAATCCCTTAGCATAGTTATCACTGGTCAGATGTCCTCATTGTAGAAAAGCAGCTATTTCCTAGTGTGGATACTTCTTAGTCTCTTCCATCTTCAGCTGGTTGAAGGAAGGAGCTACATCTGCAGCAGGGCTTGTATTTTGGCTCTGATAAAAGCCTTACTCTATGGTTTTTATAGCATGAGGAATAAGGTATTCTTATGTGTTGCTAAGTAAATCACTTTTAAATAGAAAAACCTCAGTAGAATTTTAAACAAACAAAAAATACCTGGCCATTTGAGTTATATTTAAGTAATTGTCACCTGTTTCAAGGACTCTTAGTAGAAATATTCTTGTCCCAGCAACAAGAAACAAAATAAGATTCTAGAAATGAAAACCAAAGCTTGACAATTCCAGACAAGAAACGTTCTTTTCAGAGTCAGTGGTTTAGTTTCAGAACAGTATGAGGTGGTGGCAATGCCAGAAGGTCACTATGGATCCCTGTAAGGCATCCTATTTGTTTTTCACTGGGAGGGGAAGAGCTGTGGAGTTCAGAGCATTAAGGGAACACTGAGGTCATGTCTGGACCACACAATAGTGTGTGACACAATCTCCAATTGCCTTTGGAACTTAAAGCACAATAACTGCATCTTATGGGTGCTGTGCCTGAGTAAATTGGTTCTGCTTAGAAGCAGGACTTACTAAGCTTGGTGACAATAATGTTGTCATGTCACCATTCTCCTTTAGGACCCTAAATCAAATCTTGGCATTGCGCTTCATCATATAGCATAGTAATATTCTGAATCTTTTACTTCTTTACTGTGGATCCTGATCCAAGACAAGTCCAGGTCATTAGGGATTCAAAGACTTTTCCTATGTGATGGATATTCAGAGATGGTAGATCTACTATATGTGCTAGATCATTTCAGACCTGTAGGCACATCTAGTTTTCTAACTCCAGCAAAGGCTGAGACCTGATGATTAGGAACTCACATAGTCATAAAAAAGGAAAAAACACTAAATAAATCCTCTTCTTGAAGCATCTCATTTGATTCCTTTTATTTCATTATGCTCAACTACAAATGTCACTGCTACCTTTAATGCTGCTAAGGTCTGTTTTAAAGTCAGCAAACATATTTGAGTAAGAACATTTAAGTGTGCAGTTGTGGTGATAAATAGCATGCCTTGATTAAAAGTGATGTGAAGATGTGGAGAATTTTGTGCAGTCTGCTATGTTTTATATGGCATTCATCACTGTGTAAAACTTAAAGTGGTGGAAGTGCTGTCATTTTAATTATCATAATTACTGGTCACATCAGAAAAAAACAATCTAGCAGGGAAACTGTCAACTGCTGCCAAAAGGTATTATCTTTGCCCAGCGATTGGAGAAACCAGGGCTGGGTCTGAATGTGCCATGCAGCATGTATTCACCTCCCTCCCCTTGTCCTGGACCTGATTTCTTCTTGCAGTTGTTTAAATCATGTAGGTAGGGGAGCTTTCAGTGATGTTGTTTCTTATGAAGCCACACAGGAGATAAACAGAAAACTTCAGGTGTTCATACTATTAATACAGCATACTTCAAAGGGCATTGCCAGAAAAGGTAAAAAGAGAGCTGAGAAAACAGAGCTGCAAAAATGATGTAGCAACATTGCCCAAACAGATATTTGGGGGGGAAATGTTCATTGTGCAAATCAATAGAATTGCCATAACACCTTTGTGTGGACTGGAACCTGTTTTTAATGGATATGTAAACACACAACCACACCTCCTGGCAGGCATTAGTGTTTCAAGGTCAAGTTTTGGAACTTTTTTTTTAAATTTACTTTCTCTATGAGAATATTGTGTGTGTGTGTATGTGTGTTAAACACATTGTTGGTATTAGCTTCCATTCTGTGCACCTTGAAAGTCTGTGCCCTACACCTGTGCTTACAGCAATTGAATCCCTTTTGCTTGGAATGATTACTGTTTTATAAATCACTTATAAGCAGTGTTTCTTATTAATTCTGGCCAACAATGTATGTGTAGGCTGGGGTAACACTGTAGATGCTCAACAGCATTGCAAACAGCAAGTTTGCAAAACCATTTAAAACAGAAAAAGTTGCAGATTGTACTCAAAATCTGGTAGGTGAGCAATCATTACTTGAGCTGGGTTTTGCTATTCCACAACAAACTCTTGAAACAACCCTCTTGAGTTTAATTCTAGGGGCCATGGAAGACACCTTAGAGCTCGATTTTTTTTTCAGAGGCCAGCTAAATAATAATATCCAAAAAACAGTATAAAATCTTACATCTGGAATGGGAGCTTCAGTGTTTCAGTCACTCCTGATGAAGTAACTTTCTGAGAACAGTTAGTTGTACTCTTCTAATGTATGTAATGTTGGTTCTCATTTTTGGCACAGAAACAGTTGAGGACTGAGGAAGCCAAAATTGTTCAAGAGAAAGCTGCCAAGATCAAAGAGTGGGTAACGTTTAAGCTCAGGGAGGTAAGTCTCTAGCTTTGCTGCTGGGTTTCAAAGCCTAGAAGCAGGTACAGCGGCTGCACTGCCAGTGGGCTGCTATACAGGACAATAGTTTGAGGACAGTCAGTCTGCTATAGAGGCTCTCTGCTTGCTTGGCCCTATACATACTCAGTTGTAGAGCTAGGGTCATCACTCTTAGTGAGAGCTATTTACTTTATTGGGCAAACTATCAATGACTGTGAAGTCACTAGTGCCCAAAAGCAGTCTTTGAAGAAGACTTACTAGTCACAAGTGGCTGTCACCTCGCTTTCCTCTGACTCTCCCTTTTTTTCTTTAGGTGCAGTTTCTGTCTCTTTCTGACAGAGCAGCTGTAGCACAAACATGTCCTTTGCTCTGCCTTAATTTACCATCTCTGACAAATGCTATTTTCCTACTACCCAGTATTTTCTCATCTCTAACCTCTCTATCCTATCCATCCTGTGGACTTGTACCTCTATCTGGGTCTACCCTCTAGAAAAACAAAGATAGCAGTGGTCAGCCTTCAGTTTTAAAGATGCAGTAATAGTTTACAAAGGGTAGTAGGGCTACCTTGTCTTTTATTCCAAGTTAGACATGTATTTCCCAGTTTATGCCAGAAAGGGAATTTGTTGGATTTGGAAGAAGGAATCTTTGTGGGCACTAATTATGTTATGATGGGATTTCGTAATGTCGTTAGGTTGCCTAGATAATTTACCAAGCTTCTGTGCTGCTTCTCTTTCATTTTCCTGTGAGCCAGCTTAAGGTGTGTTTACATTACTGGCTGGTGCAGCACAGAGGAGGAAGTGCGGGGTTTAATTTGGTGTGACCTGCTGTGAATGCAGGACCGTACATTCACATTATGTCTTTAATACCAATGAAGTTTGTGCCAAATGCTGATTCTAGGTGCATACCATGCAAAAGTGGAGCACTGCCAATTGGAGAACTTGGCATCTGTGTTGCAAATGGGTTACTCTAGACAGCACCACAGGTGTCATTTCAACTTTGATTCTATCAAGAGGGAAGCTGTTTAGGTGCATCACTGCTGTGTTTAAGAATGGATGCTGAGACACTTCAAGACAGATTTGCAAAGAATCTCTCATGCCCTGACTGGAAATATAAATGCACCCTTAATGTTTGTTTGCTCTTTTTCTTTGGTCCCCTGGATCTGTAAGATCTTCTTTTACTCCATACAGGGGCAGATGGAAAAATGGTCCTTCTGGGTAACATTTTATTTATTTTCTCCTTCATGACAATTATTTCTGCAAGAGAAGAAAGTCATAAGCAATAGCAAGGAAATCAATTAAAATACCTATTTGAGAAGTGTCAGTAGTATATAGACAGGCTGTTGGAGAAAGTACAGCAAAATGTTTAATTGGGTTGTCCAGTGGAGCTGCTGTGTAGAAAGATTTCAAGGTAATTGTTAGACTCACACATCTTCTTTTACCTTGTTAAGGCATTTGAATGTAATAAAGATGAGGAGATACTCTGTGTACTGGATCACATGTACACAGTTTTGCATTATTTTTCAGTTTTTATTATTGTTTCATAGCTTGAGCTAGAGAATTACCACCTGAAAAACTGTAATCAGAGGCTGATGGAGCGAATTGAAGCCCTTCAGGATACATTGCAAGGTAAATGTGTTCACCTGGCATTGTAGCCCACTAACCACCACAAGAGTGAAAGTCAGTATTCCCAGGCTTAACTTTGTCAGAAATTAATGCTTGTGACAGCAAAAGTAGAATCGCTCTGTTCCTCAGTGGGTCCGTTTTTAAGATGGGAATAACATGCTTACCTGCCTTAAACTCTTAGATGTTTTCCCACCAACGATTGAACAGACTTTTTTGGTTTTCTTAATCTCCTTTTGCAATTAAATTAAGCCACTGAGCTTCTGAATTAGAAGCATTCATTGAAATACACAGTAAAACTCTCCATTCCCTTCAGGGCTGAAAGGGAGAAGTCCCTGTGGTATTTCACTTTGCCTGCACATGTGAATTGTTCTCATCACCACAGAACCTCTGCTGGCATGTGAGCTGAGTAACTGAATGAACCAAGGCAGCACCTATCTGGTCTGCCTTTAGAAGCCGAGGTCCTCTGTGCTATCAAGCTGGGTTGGAGAAAGCTGCTTATGGTGTTTGGGCTTTTGCAGTTGTTCTTTGGTGGACAAATGGAAAACTTTAGTCTCCAGGGCTTGAATTCAAGTACCTTTCGTTGCAACACACTTTGCAGAGGAAATTCTCTCTTAACCATTTTCTTCCTTTTATATTTTGATGAGCTTGGTTTGGTACAGTGAGCTGGTTTCCAGAACTTCACTGGGCGCACGGGCAGGGGGCATTTCTTTCCCGCAGAAGTCTTTTTGGCATTCCTATCACTCCACAGCAAGGGAATAGGACAGAATTCCTTCTAAATCCCACCACATGTCTAGCAAAATGCTTTATGACTGGGTTTTTTGCATCCCCTCTGGCTCTGACTGTTCACTAAAAGAGAATGCCTGGTAAGCTGCGTTAATAATCTGGTATTAAGTGTTCCCTGGATCCCGACTCTCTGGGCAGTAAACAGTACTGCCCTCTCCTCTTATGCCTCACTGATTTCACTATGCCAGGCTGAAGTGAGAGGCCTCTGCAGAGACAAATCTCTCCTTGCTTGCTATGCTAATAGTAACAGCTTCCTCTTCTTAATCTCCTGTCACATCTAGGAAGCTGCAAAAATACCAGTAATATTTAAAATGAATGGCCTGTTCTCAGTCTGCACTGATGATTTACATCAGGGTCAGGGGAAAATGCGTGCCAGGATTTGTGTGTGCCAGTGTTATGTGTTGGCTTTGTTAACATTCAGTTCCTTGTGACTCAAGTGCCTAGGTCTCATGGTTGCCTTTTTCTCAGCTGTTTCCAAGAGCAGGTTTCATCCTCTCCACTGTCAATAGTAATTTATTCTGCTGTTTGCTCTTCCCTCTATAACTTTGTGTCTTCAGTTTGTTTCTACTTCTTTGTAAATCCCATTGGTGGTTAAGCAATGCCCATAGAGTTTGATGTACAGGCAGGATTATCAGCAGTAGCTATGCAGAGTCACTCTCACCCATATTTTGCAATTTCCAAGGCATCTAATGATTTGGTTCTTTCAGTCAGGCAAGACATAAATACCAACATCAATCAAACATCCTCTGCCACTCCAAGTTTTATCCACGCTTTCTCATACCCTAAAGCTGCTATTCTGCAGAAATTGTATAACTGGGATAATCTTTAAATCTGTTGATTATGGAAAGAAAGAAAGTACAAGAATTACAAAGTGTAGGTACTAAATAAACAAAGGGCAATGGAGGCAATCTAGGATTTATCTTTTATTCATCTTCTAATATAATAACTGAAAGGGTAGAAAAACAACTAAGAAAAGGAAGATTTTACAGAAAATCATGTAAGTAACTATAATAAAACTTAGTGACAAAAAGCACTGCGTGGGTTGTATAGCACAAAAGGATAGCAAAAAGCTCTAGGGAAGTTTTTGAAAAGAGAGTAACCTCACTGGTTGGTGTGATGGTTAAGAAGGTCTCCATACCTTTGCTGGAAGCCCCATCTAGGCCCTGGGAAGGGATGGAATTGCACCACCTTATTTGATGACTTAAATCACTGTAGGTCCACTAAAGCCAAAAGCCATACTAAGAAGTGTTCTGGCTGCTTGGATGTTTTTTTGGCAGTGTTGTGTGGATAGATGCACTTCTTTCTCATGGCTGTTTTAAGAGAAGAGACATAATTGTGTATCAGTAAGAGTAAAAACTTCTACATTGCGTTAGACTGCACGTTTGCCTAGGGCAGTATCCTATCTCCTGGGTGGTTGTGGATGTTTCAGGAAAGAGTGTAGAAAATACTCCAAGTAAAGCTGTCCTCCTCTCCATATACCCTTCCAGCTTCTGCTATCAGTAGTTTTGGAAGTTTCTAGGCCAGAGGTTCTGTACACTGATATATTACTTTTCCTGGCTTATCTGCAGCATTGTATTTCCTCTTTTTTTTCTGGAAAAAAAATCTTCCTTCTGTAAATTTCAAATATGCTGTCTGATAATTTCTTTAGGCACTTCTTAACTCCAGTTTTGTAAGAAGCAGCGATCAATCATTTCCTGCTCGTCTCTTCTGTGTTATTCCCAGTGTAAATGTATAGCACCTTTGTTATAACTGTACCCAGCCATCTCTATTCCGTATAGTCCTAACCAGGCCAGGGTGCAACTGAAGTACAACTGGAATGAACATACACTAAGAAGCAACAATTAAGACACTAAAGCATTAGAATGCCCTAACCATATGTCCTTCTCCCTTGTAGATATGACCAGCATTCCCCCCTTGGAATCTCTTTGGAGCTGTAATTCCCTGAAGCCCAGAGCATCACAGGCCTCTTTTGCTGAGAAGATAGACCAGAAATCTGTGCTCCTTGCACCTGGTTTCAGAGAGCTGTGTCAGACAGGACCTAGCAAACATGTCCTCTCTTCAGCAAATACAGTCCTTGCCAATGACACCTTTACTGAGAAGGGAGAGGATAATTCTCTGCTTTCCCAGAGCACAGTGAAGCTTGTGTCTGACTCCTCAAGCTGGAATCTCTCCACAGAGAAAGATGCATTCCCAGCCATACGTTCTGAACATGGTTTGGGGTGGTCTGATGCTGTATCAGTGGACCTTCCAGCTGAGACCACAAGATTTCTTGAGGCTTTGACCTTCCAGTCATCTTTGGAAGGACACTGTAGTGCTATGAACACCTTGCAACAAGTGGGTTTGGATGGCACCCGCTTCTCTGATGATCTGAGTGCCAGATTGTACTCCCACCGGCTGGACTCCTCTTCCTCTGGAGAAATAATGAGCACACTTGAGGGACACCTGCAAACTGCTGAACCACCCCTGGCTGTATCAGCATCAGCTGTTACAGCACATTCTTCCTGTACAGGGAGGGAATGCAGCCTTGGGAGTAGTATGACCTTTCCAAAAATACGAACACCCAATACACCAAGAGACAGTATCCAACTAGCCAAGAGACATCACAGCCAACCACAGCCAGGGACTAATTCTTTCCATCATGTAATGCACTTAGAGACTAGCACTTTCCATCCCATAAAAGATGCTTCAGTCTGCCGTGGGCACGTGGAGGAGACAGACATTGATGATGATGCAGTATTGGATAAGATGGAGACAGAATGTGTTCTGCTGAGGGAAGAAGCTGGAGCATGTGAGGAAATGTACCACTCACATGCAGGGCAAAGAGAAGCTGCGAGTTCTGAAGCTGGCACGCTTGACCCAGGAGGTAAACCCCCAACACCACCACTGCACAGATTCCCATCATGGGTAAGATATGCAAGAACAGCAGTTTTAAAAGTGCTGCTTATCTTTGAGTAGTGCCCAGTACTTACGCTGTAACAGCTCAAGCAATTGTTGTTACCTGTGGACATCACAGTTTATATTCCTGAACCACCAAGTCTGACAGTTCCAGATCGTGGGGCATGCTGGTTCCACTGACAATTTTGTTCTTCTTTTCTCTTTATAAGGGGAAAAAAATCCATGGAAAAAACCAGTACTCGAGAAACATGGGAATAAATTTATTTTCAAGGAAAGCTCAGTGTTAACTATGATCTTTGTCTATATTCTTTATGATACCAATTTAAGTCCCAGTATAATCACATCCACTTTTCCAAAGAAAATTCTTTTCTTTCAGTCCATAATATGGAACTGTGCATGGAATGAAGGTGGATAGTGTAGTATCTTGAAACTGCAGTATTTCCAGATGTCTGTCTCATTTGCTGCAGAAGTCAGAAAGGTGTCAATGAACAAGGTACTCACTTGGAATAAAGGGAATATGACTCAGAGATTGGCTAATATTCCTGTTTCTGATCTAGAGTTCCCATGTAAGGTTCTTCTGGTTCTCTAAGCTAAATTTTTCACAGGTGACTATCAGCTCCACACACATACCTTCTGAATGTCTGACTTGAATTCAGCACCTAAATTTGATTACAGAAGCGCTGATCACCTCTCTGCTGCAACTGTATTAATTTGTTTTCATTACAGTATTATATGATGCCAAATTCTCAGAAAGTAGTAACTTGGACATCTTGAAATGGGTACTCCAAAGTTATTGAATATTTCAAAGAACTTATGTCTGAGTTCTGAAAAACACTGATAGCACCCACCAATGTCCCTCACATGGTTACTGAAAAATTTTTTATTCATTTTTATGAAGCATTGCATTACTACAATCAGGAACACCACATGAAAAATCTAGTATCTTTTCTTCAGACTAGAGTCAAGTAAGTATCCAAATGAGGCAAATTTAAGTATATAAATAATAATAAATAGTAGCTTCATCAGTAAGAAATATCCATTACATTCCCTGAGTAGGAGTCCTCTGGGGAAAGAGATTTTCAGAGTAAATTGCAATGCAAATACATAACAGAAAATACTAATTCTGTATGTTTTTTTTAATGTACTTGACTTTGCAGTCTTAGGTACCTTAATGTGTATGTATTACATGTGCTAGATATGGCATAGTGTTTGTTGTATGCTTTTAGAAGTAGCAAGAGGTTTCTTAGCTTTGGATTTTATCCATTTCAGCCAGGTTGATCATAACATTGTATTTAGATACAGATTTGAGTTCCCCCCCTGGAATTGTAATCAATTCATGAAGCACTTGGAGATCCTTTGAACTGAAGGCTCTGTATGTTGTTATAACTGAGACGCAGGCTTATTGAGATCATTCCAGGCATTTCTTTCATTCCCTTATCAGAGAATGAGCATCCTTTGCAGGTAGTGACTCAGTAAATTCTCCTGGTTTATGGAAGTTCTTGATTCATTTTAATGCACTGTTTATAAAGTGGAAAACCCCCATCTTTTTCCAAGCTGTGATACAGTAATTTATTGGTAATTGCACGTAGGTGTTCCAGTCTGTGTCTATCCTCTCTGTAGCTGGGGAATCACACAGTAACATGCTTCCACTAATGGTCATTCACACAACACATGGTGGAATGCAGCAATCTCAGAGAGCCCCTCCTTCCTGCTCAAAGGTGTGACTGTGGTGGGATTCTGTGACATGAGCATTTCTTTCTGTAAAGACTCACATTTTTGTCTGATCATTGTTGTTCATGGTATTATTGTTTCAGGAGAGCCGAATCTATGCTGTGGCCAAGTCTGGAATGAGGTTGTCTGAAGTGGCCATGGTGAATGATACTTCCAGATGCTGTAAGTTCTAGACAAGATCTGTATTTAGAGCGAGTTTATGGTGACAGTGTGGGATCTGGGCTTCTGGCTAT
The DNA here is from genome assembly GCA_013396695.1 of Sakesphorus luctuosus. Lineage (NCBI taxonomy): Eukaryota > Metazoa > Chordata > Aves > Passeriformes > Thamnophilidae > Sakesphorus > Sakesphorus luctuosus. Next base: position 1,081,019 of record VWZD01002969.1, read on the forward strand.
TTACATTTCTTCATTTCCTTGCCTGTTTTCAAAGTAAATTTGATCTCATAGATAGCTACAATAAAGGAAGGGCAGGAGGAGGATACATCTGATCTCAGGGATGGTTGGTGCTGGGCTTTTTGTGCCTCTGCATTCAGTGACATCCTCAGGGATTCCATTATCTTCATCACTTTTGCAGCCACTCTTCTGCCTCTGCATGTCTGTGGCCTGCTTTTAGTCTTATTCACCATCACCTTCCCCTGTTAGGGCTTGATCTGTTTGGAGAAGGTGCACCAGACTGACACTGTACCATGGGGAACCCAGGGTGGGTAAGATGTCTTATAAGCTCAATGAGGAGAACTTTGCACCTCTCTCTGGGAGTTGCATGTAGTTAATAACACATTCCCTGGCCTTTTTGTGGCCAGATTGTCCAGGATGACAGTCCTCCATGTGCTTCTCCATTAAAACCTCCACCTTTTCACCAGTTTGTATTATTTGCTCTCTTGCTTTATCTCTGAATTTTCCCAGTTTCCAATTTCTCGTGTTCAACTTCTGGGCCATTTACCAGTCTCATCTACAGAAATGTCACCGTGCCTGTCTACACTACACTGAAGGGGGTAAGGAGCTACCTCACTTTTCCTGTTAGGAAAAGCATGGCCCAGGCCTGATAGTAATTTGAAAGAAAACAGGATGAAGCTGTGCAGTGAATGAAAGAATATTAGAGAATGTCAAAAAAGTACTGGATACCAAAAGAAAGCAGAAGGAGTAGCAAATGATAAATGTATTTAGCAATATAGAACATTGCAGCAAGATTTGGTCCAGGAAGCTGCAATATGCACTGTGGGGCTGTAGAAACCTAGAGGTGATAGTGGGTGCAGCCTAAAGAATGAAACGGAGCACAGGACTTGTGGAACAGTATGAGGGTGTAAGCCGAGGAGACCCAGACATACCTCACTAGAGAGTACAGCTTGGAAGTTCTCAGACCAGAAGGGGAGGAAATGAGGAACCCTGGGGCAGAAGTGGGCAAGGTGGTGTGAAAATGAAGGGCATTGATTGCTCTTCCTCCTTATTGAGCAGGGATTCTCCTGGAGAAACTCTTCTCTCACAAGCTAACCATACAGATCTGTTTTCCAGAAAGCCATACAAATCAGCAACGTGCCTTTCTTAGATGAATCTTCAGGATCTGATGATGACTGTGGCTCCCATGCCAGCTTCAGGACCTCTGCTGCTGGATCTGAGAACAGGAAAGCCAGCATGCCAGGCAGCCCTCGTGCAGTGAAAAGAGGTAAAGTGGAAGTATTGCTACTGAGTGGGATGAACTCTTGTCATCACAGGGGAGGCAAGATGCCCTGAATAGCATCACCAGTGCCAGACAAATGCTCAGCCATGGTGATGCTACTAAGGAGTTCTCCCAGAATGTGTGCACACATCAACAGCTACTCAGTAGAAGTGTGGTCTCTTGAATGATTTTTACTGCTGATAGATTTTGGTTCAGGCAATTGCTACACGTAGATCGTGGGGAGGATTGATCTCCAAAATTCATCACATATCCAGTCATCTGTACCTTTTCTGTGACTTCCCCTTGGAAACAAGCTAGTGCTAACACAATAAAGAAAATGCTTTTTTTGACTTTGCCACTTGCTGGGAATTTCTTGACCAGTAAGGAAATCTTTCCTGTCTTTAAGAGGTATCAGGTGCTTTGTGTCCTGACTAGGATATTTTTTCTTGCCTGCTGGGAAGGCTAAACTGGATCTTTGAATGAAATGTTCATTACAATTAGTAGTCAGTAAAATAGAACCATATTTCGTGTAGTCTTCTGTTGTGATGCCTTGGCTGATGTGTCTGTGCATTGCCATGGACGATTCACAGAAAGCAAAGCCCCATTACTAGTGAGAGAGCCTTTTCCTTAGCTGGAATTAGAGGAGCTTGAGACTCTAATGGATGTTTACAGCTGCAAACAATCTGTCTGTTCATTTTCTTTTTTCGTAATATTTTTTATTCTGTCTTTATTCAGCAATGAATTTACTTCACTGTCAGTATCCAAAATTCACTTTCACTACTTATCTTGTAGGGAAAAAGAAAAGAGGTCTCAGAAGTCTGGGTAGTGGGGTTTGAGTTTCCAGAGTCTGATCTGATTTTTTCTTCTTTAACAAAGGAAGCCTTAATGGCGAACTCAGTAACATTTTCAGTGTGTGAAAAATTCAGTGCATGCTTCTTTCTAGCCATGAATCTCATTCCTTCCTTTATTTTAAACAGGTGTATCTATGTCTTCACTGAGCTCTGAGAGTGACTATGCCATCCCTCCTGATGCCTGTTCCTTGGATGGTGACTATTCAGAGCCAGAACATAAGCTACAGCGAACATCTTCCTATTCTACTGATGGTGGAATCTGCACTGTAAGTCTCGCCACATTACAGTTGTGAAGGGCTGCGAACAAAGCCTTGGGCTTGAAAAAGCATAACTGCAATATATTGAGTTATCCCCTGCACAGTGATGCTCTAATAGACTGGGCTATTGGTCCAGCTGATGGGTATGAAAAGACACCTTCTGATGCTTCAGAAGAAGGAGCAATTTCTGTTATATGGTTAGATATATCCATCAAGGCCTGTGTTCTTTTCTGATGGTCTGTACTGGTTTCCTCTAGTCATACTCTACTTTAATGATGGCCTTACATTTTTTTGGGACAAAAAAAATTTGGAAATTCAGAGGAAGGAAGGAGAAAGGATACAATATTTTGGCCTAGAAAAACCTCAAACTCAGGCAGGATTAAACTGTGTACTCTTGAATGTAAGAGACCAAGCAGACAAGGAACAGGAGTCCAATCATGACACAGAGACAACCTTCAATTTTATTTGGAAAATCAGTGCTTTGGTAGAAAGATAAATAAGTTTACAGTGCATCAAACAACCATTGAGATGATCTTCAGATCTTCAGCCTTTTTACTAAAGCAACACAAAATAGTATTTGCAGCTACACAGATTAGGACTCTTTGCAAATTGAGCAGAGAGCACTGTCCTTGGGTGGCTGCTACTCAATAAAGCAGACAGTGATGGAGGTGCACCAAACATCTGGACTTGATTTCAGCACACTTTCATTGGTATTTTGAGAGGTGCAAGATAATCTCCTCTCCCCTTTGCTTTCTGCCCTCCAGGAACCCATGGAGAAATCGGGTTACTTGCTCAAAATGGGCAGCCAGGTAAAGATGTGGAAGAGACGATGGTTTGTCCTTAGGAACAGACAAATCATGTACTACAAGTCTCCGGTAAGTCACTGGGATACATTTTCCCCTCTCTGGAGGCACAGAGAAGTACTCATCAGTCAGTATGTGAGGTTCTGAGGAAAACTACAGATTCCAGAGGGAAGAAAGCTGGATTCTTTAATTTTTTGCCTTCCTGCATGGACATGGAAGTACTAGAAAACTAGGGTAAAATTGAAAATAAGCTTTCATGCAATCAAAATCTGTATGTACAATAAAATACTACTATTGTTTGCTTTCCTTATTCTGCTGTATTTACCTACATTACAGAGAATTATATTTAGGGATGTTCACCTTCCACAATTTTTTCTTCCGGACAGCAATTTTCTCCATACCTGCATAATTACATAGCATTTCTGTGTATATACATATCTTTGCTTACAAGTCAAGAATATTGAGAAGACTTATTTTTGTTTTTTCCAGTTGTCATACTCTAACAAGAAAAAAATGCATCCTAGACACAGTGCATCTTTATTTCTGATACTAGGTTTATCTGTCAGAATCTACAAGCAGATTATCCATGTATATATCTTATATTCATACATACATACATACATACATATATATATATAAAAAATATATAAAAATAATTCCATAAATTTTCAGAATTTAGACTGTTATTGGAAGTGATTTCTGGAAGACCCTAGTCCAACTAACACATTGAAGAAGGACTGTCATCAGCTGAGTTGGTTTTGTCCCAAACCAATAGTTTTGTCTGGCTGAATCTCAAAAACTTCTAAAGGTGGAAATTCAGCCACCATCTTGGTACCTGTTTGGTGTTGTATTGCCTTCCCAGAGAGAAAGGCTTTGGTTTCTTGATGGTTTGGGTTTCTTTCCTAACATCCAATCCGAACTTCATAAGTCAGTATTTGTCACCATTACCCTTGTTATGTTGTCTTCCACTACTGAGGAGACTTTTGCTTTGTCGTTGCAATGGGAGCACAACTGTCTCATACTCAGCCTGGAAACCTTCAGCTGTCCCTTTCAGCTCATGAGTGTAGACTCCAACCTGCACCTGCATATTATGCTGTATATAAGTAAGATCCATCTGACATTTCCTACAGAAAAAACCATTTGCTTTTCTTCCTCCAGAGCGATGTTATCCGCAAACCACAAGGGCAGATGGAGCTGAACTCATCATGCCAAATTGTAAGAGGTGAAGGGTCCCAAACATTCCAGGTAGGCATTGCTTTTTTTATCCTGCAGATAATCAACCATACACTCAGTGGCTGGGTGAGGGAGATAGTACCTACGATCTCCTCTTTCTGAAAAACCCTTCTCACCAGATCTCTAGCCTGACTGCAGATCCTGGAGGATCTGAAGAAACATCTGAAGTGTTGGACTGCTATTAGAATTTGACTTTCGAAGTACTAGAAATTAGGTCATCACTGGATTCAGTTTTAAATCATTATTGTTAGAGGACTTTGTTATAAAGGCAGCATTAAAGTTTCTCTCATACTCTGAAAGGCGCATAGCCTGACCTGTGAGCTCCCTTCTGAAGTTATTAAGGCTTAATAGTATTAAATTCGTAGCGTCTTTCATCTTAGAGTTACAAGGTAGTGAATGCAGAATGCAATACAAAGTAAAGGCATATTCATATTTATGCAGACACCTTTAAAATTAAAAATTAGCAGCAGCACTGAAAAACAAGAAAGGATGAGAGAGGACACAGAGCCACAATATCCAATAGAAACAGCAAGAGAGCCTATGAGAATTTCATTGATCTGAGTTTCATTTCGTTCACTTGGGCTTTGAGGATCTGCACTGGTTTTTTTACCCTCAAAAAATCCCTCCTAAATGACCAAATAAAAATCTGTATGGGATAGAGAAAGTCAGCAGCAGAAAAAAAGGTTTGTAGGTACACAGATTTATATTGTCTCACTCCCTTTCCTTCCAGCTTGTGACAGAAAAGAGAACCTACTTCCTGACAGCAGACTCACCCAATATCCTGGAGGAATGGATTCATGTCCTACAGAGTATCCTGAGAGTGCAAGTGACCAGTCCTACTGGTGTTCCTCATAGTGATGCTAAACCTACTGTGAAAGGTTGGCTAACCAAGGTAAAATACTATTTCATACTTTATTCAGTTTAGCTCAGTATTGACAGTGGACCAGCTTCTTGGTTTGCACAGTATAAGTGAGCAAGAAATTAGTATTTTAATACTCCCTAGAAGAGTGGGGGAAGAAGAAAGTGGCAGTAGATTTCTGTATTTGAAAGTGAAACATTTATATAAATGATAAGGAATGGGACAAAAGAGACTACTGAAAGATACTGACTTTGTGAAATAGTAAGTAATAACAGATATTTGTCTTATGTATGCTTTTCTTCAACAGAATTCACAGCATATCATAGTAAAAAAATCAAGAAACACTGTTAAATGTCATATTTAATTGGTCTGTAACTTGGAGAGTTTCAAAGAAATGGTTTGTATGGTTCCGGGTTAGCATTTATTTCTGTCATAACAGACTGCATGCACATTAGTGCAAAGTACAAAGGCTGAAAATTCTTATGCTGTATACCATTTCCATAGTGGTAAATGAGTAAAATACTTCACAAAGTCTTGGACTCATTTCCATAAGCACCCATGTCCCATCTACTTAAGTGGGATATACTTACCTGCTCTTGGAAGTGGTGCCCCTGTATGTTTTGAGAGGAGCTTTATATTAGCATAAAACAAATAATATTCAAGGTTTTAAGGGAGAGTGGAATTGAAAGTTGAAATCCTAGGAAATTGTTACAGCAACACTGCTCATGTTAAAAACATGTATTTCTTTGTCCTCCGTACAGGTCAAGCATGGTCACTCTAAGCTGGTCTGGTGTGCACTGATTGGAAAAACTTTCTACTACTACCGAAATCATGAAGATAAGGTAAGTCCTTTTTCCCTTTTTGTTCCTGAACCTCCTTTTCCATTTCTCATTAAACTTTTACTGCTTCTGTGTCCCATGATTCATGCTCTTCCTTGGTTATAACTTTCCTCTTCTAACAGCATCTGTTCCACAATGAGAATCAATATCTTCTCTGATTTTATTTTTTTTAAGGTAAAATTACAGCAGACTGAAAAGGCAAGTCATTGCTCTTTCTTAGATCACTGTATATCTTGTTTCTTACCTTCTCCACTTGGTCTTGTGAAGCCTTTAGGGCAGACTTTTATACAGCAGCTGATATATTCTGCATACTGTCATGAAAATTAATAGCAGCAACAATATGGGAAGAAGGGAGTAATTTAATGAGTGTAATGTGCTTCCATTTCTGGAAGCGTGAACCAATAGTCCATTGCTTTCTCCTGGTGATGACAAAAGCCAAGTTTTAGAATACCAAGAAATACTGTGGTTCATGTTTGGGATTGACCTTCAGTGTTAGCACAGAAGATATCCTCTGTTTGTCTGAATCTACTGACTTATGTAATTTTAAAACTACTTCTTTTCCAGTAGGGAGCAGAAGGTCTGACCAGGATCAGAAACAGTGGCTCAAGATACTGAGCAACTGACATCAAGTGTACTGGGAAGAAAATAGTACCTTATGGGGAAAACCATCTTTTTATTTGCATATTCTCATTCTGATCTGTAGGTGCTCTCCCAAGAAAAATAATAAAAGTCGTGGCACAATTTGGAAGTGTCACACTTTATGAAAGAGAAGAGATTCTATAGAAATACAAGATTACATTAGCTAAACATTGACTTTATTATTTATTCCTTACATTTTACAGAACTGCCAACATTTTGATCTGGCTTTTTTTTCCCAGTGTTTCCTGTCCATGCTGGAAGATTAGCTACACTTACCTAACTCACTTCTGCTCCTTAAAGTGTCCTCTAGGGCATCTGCCTATGCGTGAGTCCAAAGTGGAAGAAGTAGACCGTTCCTGTGACTCTGATGAGGATTATGAAGCCACTGGTGGAGGACTTCTCTCATCCCACTGTACATTGGTGATTCACCCACAGGACCAGAGTCCCACATACTTACTCATCCGCACCAAACAAGAGAAGGTCTTTTTTTTTTTTTTTTGNNNNTGTTTTTTGTTGTGGGGGGGGGGGGGTGGGGGGGTAGGAACAAGAGTCTGTTTGGTAATAGCAAACAAATGTGTCATACAGCTGAACCTGTTTGTAGAAAAGAGGTCTGAATCGACCCACACTGTTCTCATCTTTATGCCTAGAATACCTGGCTGTACCATCTGACTGTTGCAGCTGGCAGCAGTAATGCCACAGTGGGCACATCGTATGAACAACTCATTGGAAAACTACTGGATGCAGAGGGAGACGCTAGTAAGTAGAAAACACCAACTCTTGCATGGTAGCAAAGCATAAGGAAAAGTAATTTCAATTCCCTCTTTTAAGCCAGCCAAAGGTGAGAGAGGGGGCTTTTCAGTACTGCATCATATGATACAGCATCCTTCTCCCCTAGTTCCCACACAAGTCCATCACATTGTCATGTTATTTATCAAAGCCTCTGAAATGTCTGTAACATTGGTTCAAACTAAAATAAAGAACTGGAGTTTTATTTTTTTTATTATTATTATTGTTGGTCTTGATTTTCCTTTCCAGGAAATTTTGACCATACAAACACATGATCTTTCCTCTAAATACACTCGCACACACATTCACACCTGTTTGTCTGCACATATAAACCCTTATACATGCATCCATGCTTGTCTATTCCTCCTCATCTTTGATACTTGCTCATGCGTGTATGATTATGTACCATGTTCTCAAATATGTATTAACATATTCATTCATACTTAATTCTCTTTTCCTGCACACTCGCATATTCCTGGACCTATATGTGAACCTTGCTTACTGTTGAACAGTGACTTGCACTAAAAAAGAACAACAGCAGCAGGCAGCTGTCCTGGCAGAGTGTCTCTGATTTGAGCACTCAGCTGAGCAGTTTCATACCAGAATCCTGGCAAGAGCTGATGAGAAGCTCTGACATAGCAGGATTGAGGATGGCAATACATCTTTCTGCTGATGGCTAATGCTGCTGGTGACTCCTTATCTGTGGCAGGCTTTACTGAAATCAGTGAAGTGTCACCGAAGATAACATGGCCCAGTGTGGCACTGCTTCCTTGGGTGCTCTGCTCTTTTAGCAAGGCCCCTTGCCAAAATGGGCATTGTTACCTTTCTTCTGATTCTGACACTGCATTTTTTGCCCATCTGCTACCTCAGATTCTCCTCTGTGGAAACATCCTATGTTGTGCTACAGTAAAGATGGGTTGCACACATCCCTCACCACTCTGCCATCAGAGGCTCTACAGACTGAAGCTCTGAAACTTTTTAAGGTATTTAAAGGGGCACTGCATGGTTTTCAGTTGTTTTGCTCTGTTGTTGAGGCAACAGCAGTGTTTGGTCATGTTATCACCAACATTTACTGTCACTATTGGTTGCTTTAGACAGGTCTGCTGGGCATTTAATTACAATACAACAATTGAATTTTAGGTGTCATTCATTCTTTGGAGTTTACTTTCCTTTTGCGGAATCTGGGTTTAGGAGTACTGTCCCCCACTAACTTTATGCTTCAAAGGTAGCTGTATCTTCCTCTTTCCTCTCTGACAGTTGGATTGAAGGAAATAGAAACAATTTACTGGCAAACTCCATTGTGTCAGTAAAACCAGTGGTGAAGCCACTGGAGATTGCATTTTTGCACTCTCTGACTGTAAGATCAGCAGTGAGACTGGACACTGTGAACAAGGTAAAGCACAGGCATGGAAGGCAGGAAGCACAGTTTCCCCTTGTTTCTCTTGCTGACTTGTAAGTACCTCAGGCTGGGGGAGGTTGAGTAGATTTGCTGGTTGCCATAACTAAACAGGGAATTAAGTATTGATTCTCCTTCCTCCTCTCAAAGTTATTTATTAGTTTTCTGTAACGCATCTGAGAAACCTGGCCTGGAAAGTAACAGAGAAGAGGTGCTATATTCATGGCATTGACTAATTTCCATCCTTTTGCAGTCCTGTCAGCTGTTCATCAACGTTCCCGTGGAGGCATCCTCTATTGATTACCACGTGTCCCTTGCCCAGACAGCACTGCAGGTCTGCTTGACACATACTGAGCTGCAGAATGAAATTTACTGTCAGCTTGTTAAACAGACCAGCTGCAGACAACCCCAGAACCACTCAGTCATTCAGGTCAGTTCCTCTTTTATTACTTCTGCTCTGGAAGTACTTGGTACTTAATTCCTTGTTTTTAATAACTGGCGATGGGGCTAATGCTAAAGGTGTGCTAGAGAAAAGAGAATCTCAGCACTGACGTGCAAAGAAAAACACTAAGATTGTTAACTACGCACAAAATAGATTTTAGTTTAAATGTGGCCATTTACCAGGTGTAAATGGTCTATTCAGACCATATTGAGAATCAAAATTCATAGCTTGTGTTGCCTAGCTATAACTGTCACATGGTATTCATTTTGTTTTCCATTTCAGGTAATCAACAGCACACAAATCATGAATATTAACCATTAAGCATGAAATCTGAATTTTGCACTGTAATTATTGGATAAATTAAATGCATCAGTTACAGAATGAATGTACATACTCAATTATAGTATTCCCAGCTCAAATGAGAAATTAAAATCAGGTTGAAGAATATGGGTATAATTTGAAGCAAAATCCCCCAGTGTATTTTTTTGGTTGTGATTTGCACTTACATAGTATTAATTTAAATCTTAATTGTTCCCTCAGCTCTGGTTACACTAGTCAAAATTTTCAGAAGTAGCCAGTAATTTAGAACTCTTCTTAGAGTCCAGGTGGAGATACTGAAGAGCAGTCTGTCTGACCATCACTTCCCTCTGAAGCATTTTGAACTACGTGTCTAAAAATGGTCACTCTGAAAAGCACTAGTCACCATCCAACATTTTGATTGCAGTATTCTATGAAAGACAACAAGTAAGAAGCACAGAACAAGAGTGACATCCAGTTTTATGTTCACAGTGCTGGCAGCTCCTGGCTTTATGTGCCCCTCTATTCCTGCCTCAACATCACTTCCTCTGGTACGTGAAACAGCACTTGCAGCGACATGCAGACCCCAGGTAAGGACTGCAACAACCTTTTCTTCTGCTAAGCTGCCTGCCTTTGCATCCACAGCAGATAAAGAGGGAAGCAATTTGTAACATACTTCTGCAAAAATATGTTTATAGAGAGGACAGAAGGTTCCCAGTGGTATAAAGCTGTGTCCCTTCATTAATTTGTCACTTAGATAAGCTAGTTCACAAAACTGAGTGGCCTGTACTAGCGAAAGAACTTTTTTCAGATATGACTGAAATTACATAGGGAGTTTTTTTGCTAATGTAGCAACTTTCTTTTATTGATAGAAAGAGGGACTAAAGTAATTATTTAGAATGAATTATTCAAATTTTAGGTAATTACATTCTGCTGTCAGGTTAGCAGGAATACTGACAGAACAAAAGTGAGGCAGAGGTCATCTCAGGAAACCATAAAAAGCTAGAGAAAACTAACAAACCTGAAATAAATGCTAGTACTGTTTTCTGTTACTTCTTTGTCATGTAACATTTTCCCTGAAAGGAAACAGTACAAGATCTATAGTAAGGGCAATAAGTTTTTCTCCACTGTTCATGCTGTGCTCTTTGTTTCCATGGTGATATTGACTTCAGCAATCTCCCTCTGTCCTTGGGGGGAGGTCACAGCTAGAGATGTCTAGTTGTCTGTTGCAAGAATGTACTGTTGTTAAGACATAGGTAAAAGAGTTATTTCCTTTCGAATAGATATTCATATTCAATAATAAGCCTAAATCTGCCTTGGTACTTAAGCTACAAGTCTCCTGGCACTGCAAGGGAAATCTGTGTACTCCTGTCAAGTCTCTTATTTTTTATATGCTGCCTCACATTTGCTATTTCTTCTCAGAAGTGAAAATACAGGTATCAGGCACTCCTCAATGTTCAGATTCTCTCTCTATTTGCCAAGGCAACATGTTAGGGATCTCTTTAAACTTGTGCATTACCAGCTCTCAGAGCAGCCCATTCACCACAGTAGTGGAGCTGCTGTTGGGGACTATTGAATTTCATAAGGATGTGCTGGGCTCTGTGAAACAGATTTATTACATCAGTTTCAAGCATTATTATGCGGATGGTCTACCAGATTCTTAGCCCAGAAGTACCTTTATCAAAAAATGTACTGTTAAGCAAAAGCAAAAAAGAAATTTATTTGCACAATCCAGCTATGAAACAATTATTAGGGCTAGAAAAACCTCACAAATTACATGAAAATTTGTCGATATTCATCTGTAGTTTAGATTAGATTTAGAGCAATTGCTAAGTATTACTTAGTTTGGCTCCTTCTGCCTAGGTCTAGGAATACTTATGTCTCTTTGGCTGTTTCTTGGCTAGTTAGGTAGATGTACTTTCCCTGTTTCACACAGCAAGCAAGATACTGGAGTGTTCACACTGCATAATGCCTGTGATCTGGATTTATACTAGCTATTAATTCTAGGTATTGTTTCTCATGAAAGGTGACCTTAGAGTATATATCCAGTCTCTTAAAGAGGAAGCAAAGTGGGGCAAAGTTCTAGATGAGAAGACACAGGGCTCAGAAGTGTTTGGAAGCCAGACAAAACAGGTTCTTGTTGAAGCAAGATTCTCTATTTGAAAATTGTCTAAACTCAATACTGGGGAGGTAAGCAATATATTGCTACAGTGAAAAGCCAGAACTCCTACTTCCATGTTGCTTGCAGGGATTTAGCTGGAGATTTAATCATGTGCTGAGCTCCTGAAGGCCTCTTGAATGTAATTAGTTTGCCCTGCAAAGTGATAGCATGATTATAAATCCATATAATCCTTCAATTTCAAGACTTATTCAGTATATACATTCTTAACATTTTTGTAAAGGGTATAATTGACTGTTCCTGCCTGGCTTTAGACACATTTACATCTTTTTGGTGCTGTTCAATAGAGCACTGTCTTCAGGAGACAGAAAACTATCCCTATCCTGTATTGAACTGTGAACAAATCTAAGCTTGCTTTGAGTCTCTGTCAAGTCTCTTGACTGGCAGATAGAGTTAATACATGGAAACTTATGATTTGTATGACCCTGTAAATTGATAAATACAACTTGTATAATCCTGTGAGACTAATGCATTACAATTTATTATTAATACTTACCAGGACTATCACTTGATAGTAACTAAATTGCACTGGCATGACAGTGAGTTTGAGGGTGAACTAGTCTTGGCTTAGCAGATACTATGATGGCAACAGGGTACAGGAGGATATTCCTATGCTATGTCCAGTCCACCTAGAAGCAACGAATATCCCTGTGATTCTTAGAGAGTCTGTTATGTACCTTAATTTTACAGGTTCTTGGAGCTCAGGTTCATGTTGTAGCTTTTCACTTGAGCTGTTAGTCTGTTGAGATGAACAGTGTGTCTGCACAGAGATGTATCTGCTTGAGCAAAAGTCTGAGGGAGGAAAGCTATGTCATGGCATGGGAAATTGAAGAGCTCATGGCACTTACAGTATGTTCATTGTTCTCTACCACCTCTTTGCCTAGGAGTGAAATAGGGAAGTATGCCATCTACTGCCAGAGATCAGTAGACCGCACAGTGCAAGCTGGAGAGCGGGAGGCCAAGCCCTCCCGGATGGAGATTGTGTCCATCCTGCTACGAAATCCCTACCACCACTCACTCCCCTTCAGCATCCCAGTGCACTTCATGAATGGAACCTACCAGGTGAGCCACCACAGCTGCCTTTCTTCTGGGCACTAGAGGGCTGCACCAGAATCTGCCTGCTTCATGTGGGAGGGTGGCACCACGGTGTTTACACATATCAGATACTGGGAGATAGACACTACTTTTCCTCCTTGTCATTTTTAGCTGTTTTCCCTGAGAAAATGAAAATAATCCAGCTCCACCTCTACAGGTCTTAGGAAGAAGAGGTAGCTGGACAAAATGGAGAGTTGTCAAAAGTGTCTCAGTATGGGAAAGAATGCAGTGTGAAGGGAGACAATATGCAAGTGCTGAAACTGGAGCTGGCAGTTAATCCTAAGACATTAATCTGTAGGAAACCAGCCTTCATTAGTTGTGATACCCATCAAGGTCATGTTTCTTGAATTTTTCTTGTATCCTCAATTCCTCTTTCATTGCAGGTTATAGGTTTTGATGGTTCTTCAACAGTTGATGAATTCATCCAGCGACTGAACCAGGAGACAGGAATAAGGAAGCCATCCCATGTGGGATTTTCTCTTTTCACAGATGATCCTTCTGGCAGGAATTTGGAACATTGTTTGCAGGGCAACATGAAGGTATTTATTTTTCTCTCTGCTACCTTCAGTATACATCTTTGAAGAACTGCCAAATGGTTAATAAACTGCTAAATGGCTAATAGTTTTTTCTTAATGAATAAAGATCACATAAACTTGGATATTGTCTCTGTAGATTAAGATTCACAGTAATTAATTCCTGTACTTGGCTCACCACAACCCCATGCAATCCTACAGGCTTGGGGAAGAGCGGCTGGAAAGCTGCCCGTGGGAAAAGGATCTGGGGAACTTGGTCAATAGCCAGCTGAACATGAACCAGCAGCATGCCTAGGTAGCCAAGAAGGCGAGTGGCACCCTGGCCTGTATCACAAATAGCATGGCCAGCAGGACAGGGAAGTCATTATTCCCATGTACTCAGCACTGGAGAGGCCACACCTCAAGTCCTGTGTCCAGTTCTGAGCCACTCACTATGAGAAAGACATTGAGGTTCTGGAGTGAGTCCGAGAAGGGCAACAGAGCTGGTGAAGGGTTTGGAAAGTAAGTCCTGCGAGGAAAGGCTGAGGGAGCTGGGGTCATTAGGCTGGAGAAGAGGAGGCTTAAGGGGGAAACTTTTTTGCTCTCTACAACTGCCTGAAAAGAGGTTGTAGCGAAGTGGCGGATGGTGTTTTCTCCCACGTAAACAGGACAAGGGAATGGCCTCAAGTTGTTCCAGGGGTGGTTTAGATTGGCTGTTAGGCAGAATTTCTTCACTGAAAGTGTTGTTAAGCATTGTAACAGGCTGCCCAGGGAAGCAGTGGAGTCACCATCTCTGGAGGTGTTTGAAAGACATGTAGATGTGGCACGTGGGGATATGGTTAAGTGGTGGACTTGGCAGTGCTGGATTAATGGTTATACTTTCAGATCTTAAAAGTCTTTTCGAACCTAAATGATTCTGTGATCCTATAATTAGCTGGGTCTAATCTGATATACTTCTTAATACAAAGCAAGTTCTATTTTAGTAGGTGATAAATTGGTCAATTTTTAAAAAGTCTTTAATATGTGCTAAAATGTGAGTTAAAGTTTAATTTGTCTTGACTACAAAATTGAAATATGACTGAGCTAGTCACCATGATCAGGTATCACAACTGACATCAAATGTGACACTCCTAACTGAGACAAATTTATGTTAGGCTGTGAGTCTTGTGGCATGTCTATATAAATTCTGTTGGATTATGAAGTACCTCCTTGCCATCTCCAGATAACTCAGGCCTACACTGCTGATGAGTGTACTTAGGGGATAAAGCTCTACTGAGTATGGCTTCACTTTAAGAGTAGAGCACCTCAGATCAAGGAAAGGGCAAGCAGTTAAGGTATGAACATCAGTGCCTTTCATAAAGAGATTTTTATCCATACTGCAGCTGAATGACTGCCTTAATTGAGCATGCTAGCCACCATGAATGAGGCACATCAGATTTTTGTACAAATCTGGGAGAATAATTTGTCATACAGCATTGATGGAAGAATAGTTGTAGTGGCAACCTTGAAGAGACTCTGATGCCTCTGTGGAACCTAATCAATTTTACACAGTGTAAAATTTCACATTAGACAACAGAGTGAAAAGAGACCAATAGCTTTGAATTAGATGGTTTGAAAAGGAAACTACCACAAACAGTGCCAAATTATGTAGTTTGCTTTCATGGCCTGATATAGATCAGATAATCTGGAGCTTTGCTGGTAATTGGATCACCATTTAGAAAGTTGAGGTATCAGAGTAAACAAAGGAGCTTGACACAATCAAAGGCATCACTTTTACTAGTTATTATTTACTTGCCAAGGCAATCTCAATAGCCTCTTAAGAGAGGTTTAGAGATCTGATTATGTATTTCATGTGGCTTCTTATGTTCACATTCCTTTTATTGAGATACCATAGAAAGAGAAGTAGGGGCCTTCATTAGACCACTTATAAAAGGACTGGAATAAACAAGGGTTTGGTTTAGCCATGCATGTAGACAGCTGCTGTTCATGGGATGTGCTAGTGCTTGGCTCAGCAGGGCACTTCTGAAGCAACCCTACCAATGTTCCTATTGACCGTGCTTTGACTCATGTTAAGGAGTAGCCTGAGAGCCTAACATTGACTCTTTTTGCATGAAACATGAACTGGAAGATGTGATCCAACATAGCAGTGGGCTTTCAGCTCACGTGACCAGAATAAAGCTAGTCACAAAGGAAAACCCTTTAAAACATGTATAGTGTGGGCATATAGATTTTGGAATGGGTGTTTCTCTGTGCCTATGTGCTTTTCCTGAGCTTTGCTACTTGCTAATGTAGATACAGTCACAAGAGTTACCACCAGACTAGAATTCCTTTAAACATGTCCTGCTGCAGATTAGAGATGGAGTTTTCAGTTGGAATTCTTTAATTTTTACATACTGGGTAAGAGGAAAGGAAGTGTTTTGTCACTTCTGGCTGTGTTTATGCTGCTCCAGTCTGTTTCTTGGTATGCTGTGTTCCACAGTACTTTATTCACTTACTTGCCTCTCAAACCCTGGCTACACATCTCACCCCAGTTTGTGTCTCTTCTCTCCTTCATATTTTTTAAAGATCTGTGATGTCATTTCTAAATGGGAACAAGCCTTAAAAGAATTGCATCCTGGGAAATACGAAGGTGGCACAAGAATTGTGAAGCTGACCTATAAGAACAGGTACTGTCTTTTATTTGGTGGCCTCACTATTCCTGTTAGTTAAACATTCTAGACTGCATGTATTTCTGTAGATGACCAGTAATTTATAGTATCGTTAGTGCCAAAACTATTTTAGCTAAGATGCATTTAAATCCTACATGAGATGTGATGACTTTTCTCTGTTGCATATGCAAAAGCATATGGCCTAGAGGTAAACCCCAAACCACTTTGCAATAGCAGGATAGACTTAAATAGAGTTAAGAACCAGCTCTAGTACAATAAGACATATTTGGCACAATTTCATTTGCCTAGATTCTAAAACATAATTAAATAACATATATTAGGTGAGAGGAAGAGAGACCTGGAGGAACAATCACTAGTAAAAACAAATATGCTGAAACTTGTAATTACGTGAACAGTCACAAAGATGAAAAAGATACAAGAACAATGTTCTAAATCACATGAGCTGTAGAAGAGACATGTAGCAGCAGTGCCCAGACTTCATAAAGAAAGAAACGTTAAAAGTTAGATGATGAAAGATGGTAGAGAAGGGAAGTACAAAACAAAGATCTAAATCAAAACCTGGAACAAGTTCATCACTTAAAGTACAGGCAGGAATTCTGCATTACAGTGAATCGAGGGGGCCAAGCCAAAGGAGTTCCCTACAAGATGCTTCCACCAGCCCAGCAGAGTGGTGGCTCCCACTCACAGCAGCTGCAAAGAAAAATGAAGCAAAAAACTCTCTGCCGCCCTACCCCATCTCCCCCAATCCTCGCCAGCAATCAAGCTGGAATTCAGAGCCAATTAGCTGTCCTTTGTTAGTTGGCTCCAAGGGTAGGTAGTAGGGGCAGGGCCCAGCTCCCAAACCTCCCTGATGGTAAGGGAGAGAAAAAATTCCATGAAAGATTTTGAAACTGTTACAGCAGACAAAACTAAGGCTACTCCAAAACTGAAAAGAGAAAAAGTTCTGTATTGAACATATGAAAATTTTGTTGACTGTAATGGTGGAAACAAATTTCTGTCAACTTTGTTATTTGGTGTAATAGGGGTGGAAGCAGAAGTTACTGATTTTGACCCAGAAGGCACTATTAGTTTCAGGAGTGAAACTTGGCAGTATTATTTTGTTGGACTGCAATGTGCCTAGACTGGACAGCAAGGATGTTTTGATAAGATCTTTCCAAAGTTGGGCTGTTCTGACACCAAAGACTGATAAGACATGTCAATATGGTCCTAACGGTGTTGTTAATCTCAAAGTTGGAAAAAAGTTAACAAACTGATCCACTGGAATGAGTATCTCATGCAGTGTTGTGGAATATATAGCCACAGATGCAGCTTTAAATTAATATTTGAATTAAATACCATGGCCTGTAAGTTGGCATGCATAAGGAATGGTTCTGGGAAGCCTTCTCCAGCTGGTATCTTCAACTCCCATTAGTAATCTTGCTATATATACCACATAAAAAAATGCAAGTGGGAATGTAATAAAAAAATAGTAGTAAACTTTGATTTACAAGCATGTTTCTTTAGGTTTTGAAATAAAGCCTACTAATTGGGCCTTTTATGTCCTGCTGAAGCAAACTGAAGGCTTTTCTAATAAGTGGTTAAATCCAAGCTGGCAAGTCTACAAGGCTGCCTTGTAAAAGCTTGTGTGTGTAGAGCAGAGGTAGTTCTCTTTTCTGTGATAAGCAGAGAAGGCCCTAACTTAGTATTCCCTGTCTGTGCTTGATGGGGGTCGAGGAACACTTATTTAGCTATGTTTAATAAGGGTTCACCATCTAGAAGTGGTTGGCTTACAGAATTCAAATAGGTCCCAAAGCTAGAAAGCATGTTTTGAGCCTCCTTGCCCAAACCTTTCTTGAAACAGAGGCACTTCAGCTTGCAAATCTTTACAGTACCCGCTCTCAATACAAAAATAAGAATAACCCACTTTTATTTTGCCTCACCTTGATTAAAATTTCCAGTTGTACTTTCAGTTTACAGTATCTTTTTACCATCACAATCATCCCTCCTTTTCAGACTGTATTTTCGGAGCCAAGCCAAGGGTGAGACAGACCGTGAGCGGTTGCTACTGGCCTTCCAAGTCAGCAATGAAATAGCCAGTGGAAGGTTTCCTGTTAATAAGGAATTAGCTCTGGAAATGGTGGCTCTGATGGCTCAGGTGGGTATGGCTATGGGCAGAAATACTCTCCTTTGTCCTCCTTCAGCTGTGCACTAAGTATCTTTGATTAAGCAGCTACCTTTTACATCAAAAGTGTTTCTTCTTATCAAAAATACAGTCAGAGATGTACCATGCCAAATATACATCTGTTAGGACACCTTTTGCTGTAGGGAAATTTGCTCTAGCAGTGCCTCTCCTCTCCTTCTCAAGAAAAATATCAGAAAAAACAGTGAGGCTGTAATATCACCAGAACTGCTCCAATTAGTACCTCAGTAGAGATACGGAAATAGTACCACTACTAGAGTTCCATTAATAGTAAAAACTTTCCCTGTTGCATTGCCAATACCCTCCTACTCACGATGAGCATCTTGTAGGATCCTCCATTAGACCTCCAGGTTTGCATTTAGCATTTTACTACATCAAACACACAATGTGGGTTGTGGGCATGATAAGCAGGATAATAGTTTCTTACTGAGTTGAAACTGGTTGTTGTATTTGTTAAAGCAGTGTAAACTGAGATGAAGAAGCTGGGGATATGATCCAAATATGCTGTTGTTTTAATTGGCCAATGGAAAATAAATGCCCAAAGCCTGACAGTTATACAGATGTGTCTTCTTACAATAAGCATCTGGCTGAGATCTTGTTTCACTTTCTTAGATCAGTAAATAATTCCTTGGGCAGTCAGGTCCTCAGTAGTTGCTCTTTGGTATACATTTACCCTAATTCGCCAGCCTGTATCTTTTTGCATGACTAATAAACACAGTAGTTATTGGTATGGGAATTCATGGAATGTTCTACTGCATTAAAACCCCCATATTTCTGTTGTACTATAATGTTGTGTTAGGTGGAATATGGAGATTTGGATCGACCAGGATCTGCAAGTCCTGGGGGGACATCACAACTGAAAATGCAGCATCTTCTCCATCAAGTCTTAGATAAATTCTACCCCAAACACTACAAGCAAAACATTACTCCTGATCAGCTCAGGTAAATTACTGGTTCTTCAAAACTTTGCACTGAAACCAGCTTTGACTTGCAAAATTCTGTCTTGGTATTTAAGAAGTTTCAAGGAGCCCTGTCAAGATTATTTGTTGTAGAAACTTAAACAAAACACAAGTGTTACAAAAAGAAAAACTAATATAAAGATAGCCAAATCACCAACTAACTTTCCCCTAGACAAGAAGTTCAGGCCTTTCACTTCCAAATTAGGCATCTCAGTTCCAACAAACTAACCTAAGCCTAAGAGGAATTGTCTTTCTGATTTTTTGTATTACCCTTCCCCCAAGTGTCAATTTAATCCAAATGCCTAACACTTGCAATAAGCCATAAAGCCAGCACATATGAGTTGCTTCAGGCTATGCAGTAATTCTGGCAGGACATATTTTGGTAGGGCTTTTTGATGTTCTGACTTGGAAATTCTCACAGACAAAGCAGAGAGCTCAAGTACAGAATTCAGATCCTGCTACGGATCCCAGATCTATCTGTTTTAAAGCAAGAGAACCTAAGCAGCTACTTAGGGATGCAGTGGTGGAGCTAACACAGTTACCTCCTTTTGGAAGCAATTTCCATCTGCATGGAGCAAGGTAGCTGCAAAACCACCCTAGTGAGCCAAAACAAGAGCGAGTTACTATGTGTTGCCACTCCATATAGAGCATCCTACAGCAAGGTACAAGGAAGGTGAGAGTGTAACTCAATGTGAAGACAAGCTGGGCAGGGTTTTACTGTAACAGCTGCCCCAGTGTTTGTAGTTACAGTTGTTAGACAAATATACTAGTGAGCAACCCGTATGTGACTAGGGTTCCTGGACATTACAGTATAACTAGTAATAATTATGGAAGTAGAGAAAATGCTAAAATAAACTCAGGTTGCACAATCCTTGTAAGTGATAGTGCTAACAGCCCTGTCTGTACGAGCTGTGTAGAGCAGCCCTTTTGGAGTAAAGAGGTATGTAACTCTGAACTGTTACAATTCTACACACCCACCTTTCCTTGGAAAACAGTAGTAAATAATACTGTCTTGTGTCTTGGATTCTGCAAGGCAACTGACAGACAGGCTGGCGACCAAGTGGATGGTGCTGCAGGGATGCTCCCCACCAGAATGCATTCGAATTTATTTGACAGTGGCTCGGAAATGGCCTCTCTTTGGAGCCAAAATATTTGCTGCTAAGGTAACTGGACTACACTTTTTTCTGTTGCCAAGAGTGAACTACTGGAGCAGATACACACCTACAATCTCTGTTAACAGGGTTTGGAAAATGCTTGTAATTCAGGAAGGGAAAAACTGAACAGTCTGTTCTGAACAAACAGCTCTGGTACCACATAGGTTGAAAAAGAAAGAAGGCAAGTATGTTCTAAACACTAGGGGTTGCTAGTGTTCAGTACAAAAATACTGAAGGTTCCATGGCTGTGTCAATTGATCACTATACAGAGTACTACCTATCCTTACAAACCTTGCCAAGGCTTTCTTAGGCAGGAATTTCCCTGGTCCCCAAGGCTGCAATGATAGTTTAAAAAGTACTATTTACGTACTGCCACGACAGTGGAAGGGAAGAGTCCCCCCTAAGTCACACCTGGCAGCTGATGCTAACTGTAAGGGGAAATGGGTATTTCAGTCCTGTTCCTCTGCTTGACACAGAACAGGATGCTTTTCTTGCCACATGAGGGAGGCAAGCACTGCTCATGTCCTGTTGCAGAAGCAAAAGCTAAAGCACATATTGGGTAAGCTGCCAGCCCACGGGTATCAGCAGGAGAGCAAAGAACAGTGGAGAGAGTGCTTCTCCCAGTAGCTTCTACCACCCCTCAGTCCATCCTAGGCTGTACCCATCACCGTTGCCTGAACTAATGTCTTAGCACATAGTGGCTGTCTGAGAAGTCTTGTTTTGGTATTAACCATCTTCCCCATACCAGCAGAAACTTCCCCTGTTAAAAGCTTGAGATATGTCTTCTCCATGGTTACATTTCCCTTGCTTTGAAGTCAAAGCTGCTGTCTTTATGGAATAAAGTCTAAGGATGAAAAAGACTTCTTGAGTAAATATACAAAAAGTTTTTGAAAAGAGATTTCCACTGTCAGGATTAAAAGCATAAAAGTTTACTGGTATTTGAAGTTATGGACACTGAAGAAGCAGAATATAAAGCAGAATATAGAATAGTTCCACCCACAGTTTAAATAATACTGGTATTTCTAATGATTAACTTATTTTATAACTTTTCAACAGTTAAATGACAAAGACTATGGCATTAGGCATATAATTGCAGATTCCTAGGAAAGACTTATGTGATTAGGCATAACAACTCATTTTTAACAGATAATTGATGCATATTTGTCTGTAAGAAATGAAATTGCATTGATGTGGTGGTACTGGGTGCACTGGTATAGAAACCAACAGGTTTCACTGGCTGCCTGACCAACAGGCAGGAGAAGCATAAAATCGTGCAGAGCAGAGCTGCCATTTTATTGCTCTGTCCTAGCATTTCCTTCCATTTTAACTACACCAATGAAATCTAATTCATCTCAAATCCTTTGTTATCCTTGTATCTCTTGTGCCACTTCTCTGAAAACTGTATGTAAATCTGAAAATAGTATTCAAAATTTTGAGAAAAGCCCTCTTAAAAAGTCAGACCAGGTCACACCAGTAAGCCCATAGGATTCTCATCATCACTTTATCCTTCAAACCCAACAGTCATGTCAGAAACATCATTCTGTGCTGATCAAGAAATACCTGAGTTAATAATTTTCTTTCTCTCTAGCCTATTTTGTCTTCCTCATTGGAAGACTGCCCAGTCTGGATAGCTGTGAATGAAGATGGTATCAGCATACTGGATTATAACACAATGGTACGTTGAGGAAGACTGTTTAAGAAAAATACCTTACCTCCCACAGAAGGACATTCCCCTGAGTTCACTGAAAGTCAGTAAAAGTTTGTCTTTAACTTCAAATGGATCCAGAAGTTAATTTGTAAAAGTCAAGAGATGAGGGAAGTCAGTGCTATGTTTGAACAGTACATAGACAAAGGAAAACTACAGCTCTGAGGTATAAAGTAAGCTGGCAACCCTGCTCAAACATCTTGCAAAATCCCAGTCGTGTGTGCTTTACTACCACCATCTGGGATATAACAAAATCTGGACTATGAAGCAGTGAGGCATTGAGGAAGATAGAAAAAAAAAAAAGGAAATGCAGTTCTCACTTGAGCTTTCTCTTCCAGCTGTTACCTTTCTAGCCAATTACCCATAGTGTGTGCTACTGCTGGAGATCTGGTGTTCTGGCAGGAAGCAGCAATATAAACTTGTTATTTTAAGGTGGGCAGTTCCATTTTTTTTTACAGAACTATGACTTTATCAAACTCTCTATCTGCAGCATTTGAAGGTCTCTTATTCGTACTCCTCTGTGCTGACCTTTGGAGGCTGTCGAGATGACTTCATGATTGTGGTCAGTCAAATGAAGGAAAAAAGTTCTGGAAAAAACAGCACTGAAAAACTCCTCTTCACTATGGCAGTTCCTAAGGTAATTATAAAATGAAAAGTGAATTTCTTTCCAGCTGGCAGCATCAGAGCTGGGTGTTTTGTATAAGCCCTGGGGACTGGTACTTGTGGCTGCTGCACTGGCTATACACATTCAACAAGCCCCTTGTAAGCTGGAACCTTTGAAAAAGGGACTTATTTTACCTAACTCTTAGAGACAGACCTTCATTTCAAAACTGAGCAGTTCCATGTGAGAAAGCCATCTAGACAAATTAGGTAGTCAGTAGGTTCTAAAAATCAAACTCTTACTTCTAAATGACTTACAGTTAATAATTTTCTTTTTCCCCCAGATTGTTGAAGCAACACTTCTTATTGCCAGCTACATTAACTACCGTTCGTCACCTTCACTCCTGTCTTCTGCGCAGCCCTCCCAAAACAAAACACCTGCCAAGAAGCTGTGGGAGACTGAAAATCGGTGTTTTTTTCCTCCCATGCCTCGAAGCACTAAGGGACCCACCCTGCTCTGAGGGCTCATTCCAAATGAGCTGTGATTTTTCTGGTTACACAACACACTTTAATGCAGACTCTGATTCTTTTACCATAGTAATAGACACAGTTCCTTAGAGGTAGAGACAGTGGCCTTTCTCTTGGGAGGAAAAAAAAAAAGTTGGATCTGGGGGACTGTGCAGGAGTTTCCTTTCCATGACACACTCCATCCAAAATACTATGCCTCAGGTCATTTGCCTGCACAGTGCTCCACTCATGTTACATCTGCTCTCTTTTCTTGTACTCATTCTTTCGTCTTACCTTAATGCTTTGCTTTAGCAGCACATGTATTTTGTTTGATCCCTCACATTTTCAGCTTGCAGAAGACAGAAACTTTCCAAGTCAGTGCTCCAGACATGAAAAAAGACACTACTGAGAAGGAAGAGTAACTAAACTGACAAGAATAAATCCGATGCAAGTCAAAGGGGATTTCAGACCCGAAATAGGGAGTATAGAATTAGAGTTCAGTTACGGTACTTAAGAATATTTTCAACTTCAAAGGTTGAAATCTAGTGGGTTTGCATGTTGAAGACTCAGAACAACTGGCACTGGAACAATGTCAGAGGATGTCAGCTCCTACAGGAATGGTGCATTTCAGAAGCTGATGCTGTTCCACGCAATAGATGAACACTGGATCGCTGCTGCAGGGCTGAATGTGTCACATGCTCCACTGTCAGACAAGCACTTTCAAAGACTTTCTGCTAATCACTGTTGTAGATGTGTTTGAAACTGCACATTATCTCCGACAAGGGAAGACAAGGCAAGCAAATTTTGTACTTTTTCTGTCTTTCAGCAACTAGAAGAGATCTTGTTCCCAAACAAGCTCTGCCATTCTGACTTGGCGAAGCTGCTTCTTTCAAACCCCTGCTTCCTTCATGCTACCATAAGCAAGGAGGAGGTAGTCAGCAAATTTGTACTCAAGTACTGTTCTTCTGACTTTCCTAAAGAATGGTGGTAGGTTTCTTTTTTTTATCTATTTCAAAGGGACTTTGTTCTGAGAGGGTTATTGAATTTTAAACAAGTAAAAGAAAAATAGAAATTTTTCATGAAAAACCTAAATATACTTAGGTCGAGTTCAGCTATTTCAATAAGCATTCTAAAAACATTAAGAAGAATAACTGCCCTTTCAAAAATACCATGTGCAACTTTAGAGTAATTAGGCATTCCTGAGCAACTTTCCCAAATTAAAACAGTGTGAATCGAACCATTAGAAAGAATTCAGTACTTGCAAACCAAAGCTATGAACAAAGCAAATGAACAAACCAACCATATCAGTGTTTTTAGTCCCTACTACCAATTTCAACAACACCCAGCTAATGCCTACCTGGGAGCTGATCAATCAAGTTTTTGGTTTCGTGCCTACGGTAGGCTCAAAGCCACACATTAAGAGTATGGGACAGACAAAAATTGCTCTTAAGAATCCATCATCAGCATCTTGGTAATACAAAACAGTAACAAAGAAAAAATCCCCAAACAAACAAAAAAACCTCAACCACAAACTGCCCCAGGGTGGGTTATGGAAACACTATGGCAGACATAAGACAGGAAAAGTTTGTATGAACAGTGATCTGATTTGCACATGCTGTAATGTAGCCACTTGTTATGAATTTAAAGACCATCCCTTGAAGGTACAGAAAAGGGTAGAAGCTTTCTGAGCCAAAAATACGAAATTTCCTTTAGATGCTTTTAAGTGACTATGTATGTTCATAGTAGTATGTAATTCCTCTCTCTCTCACACACACACACAGAGTGATCTTAGTATAAGCTATGTCAGTTTGAATACATGAAGTGTTACTTGTCCTCACTCAGTCACCTGTGCTTAAGTTTCTCCTGTATCTGAAGGTCTGTTTGGCAGTCTGCTTCTGGTATCCCACCAGTAACAAAGGTGCTTTACAGTAGGCTGGAGGTGTGTGATGTCCCAGATGTCATCAGTGTTGGAGATGCTCAAGGCATAGGAGTCTCTAGTTCACAGTTGAGAGGCTGGACTTCCTTATGGTGTTAACACTCATATCCTCAGAGATTTGTACCAGGGCAAACAGGAAGCAAGAGATGCTAAATAAACAGGAGCTGTCCTGAAGCTCTTTATTTTCTGCTATAACTGCACTTTAAATGGAGAAGCATCACATAGAAAACTTTTTCCTTCATTCTTATTGACCAATACTTGAGTATTTCAGGGACCACCCCACTCTGATGGATGCACATACCCCTCGTATTTATAGCTTACCTGTTTTCAAACAAACACCCCACCCTGTGTAGATACATACTGTGCATGATTCTTTGGTAAACAGTTTTTTATTTTAATCAATGCTTTGGGCAATGACTATTGATGCAGCATAGAATGAGATGACAAAAGCCTTTGTTTTCCTAACTGCTGTGTGTATGTAAAAGGCTGCATGGAATATACTGTGAGATTTCCGTTCTTAAAAAAAATGCAGCTATGATGAATTAAACTGTATTATTCTCAGAATAAAAGAAACTATTTTCAAGGACAAAATATTCTTGATGTAAACAAAAAGGAACAAAGATGGTATTTGGTATCCAGGTACACAGCTGGTGCAAACCCGCGCTAGTCTGATTCCTTGTTTCTCTCTGCTGATCTCTCAGCATAACTGGGTGCCTAAACTATGGGCACTGGATCTTCACTACTTCAAAAGATTGCTAAAACAATCTTTCAAACTTCCTCATGTGACACAGCTTCTTGCTAATTTCTTCAAGGCACATTATGAGAACTTCATGCTATTTTTATAGCATAATCAGCATTCCCAGCACACTCTTAAGCCTAAGACTCTGTTCTGTTAAGACATCATTTATTTTCTGATATAAAAGCCAGTGCCACATCCCCAAGCTGCTGCCTTTCACCTGGACAACCAGAATGCTTCCTGTGACATGAGCTAGCCTGTGTCATTCAAATTTTATGGCACCATTAAAAACAAACCAAAATCACCTTACCTCTACCCTACTGCGTGATGGTACGTTGACACGTTTTAATTTACAGATTATGTAGACAAGCACAATACAGCATTGTATGCAAATGAAGCATGACCCCAGGTTCCTGCCAACTTGCAGGTTTAGCTCTTGTTTTGAAGTTTTTGATTGTCTCAGTTACATTACTAAGAAGTCATGGAAATAAAAGAGAAAAATATCAGTTAAGGGTTACAGTGACTTTTAGCTTATCAACAAAGAAGAATTTTCCAACCTTAAGTTACTCCCAAAAGCACAAATCAATAAAACTTTATTCATATTGTCATTATTATAATTTTCAACAATACATCTGCCTCGTATTTCTCAGAGTAATTGATGTGACCCTTTAATGCCACATCTCTTTTATGTCCTGTGTCACCAGGCCTGTGCCCCATTCAGCAGTGGGTTCCTATCTTCCCTGTATTGCTTTTGATACTTAAGTACCTACTGAAGCCAATCTTGTTGCTCTTGACATTCATCTCCAGCTGGGTTTTAACTTTCCTAACCACATCTTGAACAGGGTAGCTGTATTTCTCCCCAGTTGCCTGTCCCCAGTTCCACATTCTGTACTCTTCCTTTTCGTATTAAAGTTTTGCCAGGAGTGCCTTGCTCATCCATGCAGGCTTCCTGGCACTTCTGCTTGACTTCCTGCTCATTGGGATGGACTGTTCTTGAGCTTAGAGGTGCTCCTTGATTATCAGTCAAGATTTCTTGGATCCCTCTTGCCTCTAAGGCCCCATCCCAGGGGACTCTTTCAAGCTGATCCCCAAAGAGGTCAGTCTGCTGCTCTCTTATGTTTATTTCATTAAACATAACTAAATGCAACAGTACGTTTTAATTTTCTGTAATTGTCCTTAGGAAATTCTCCTGTGATCAGGAATTTACCATCCTAGCCCACACAACAGCTGTGGTATTTAGAGTGTTTTTTTCAAACAAAGGGTTAAGTAGAAACTAAAGAATGCATCTTTCTGGCAGTCCAACCCAGGTTACATTATGATTTTAGCACAATTTTCAGATGCATGAAAAAGTAAACAATTGATGCATTGTCTTGTCTCCCTCTGCCCTATTTCCCCACAATTCTTTTCTGGAGAGCCAAGTAAAAAAGCCAAGTAAAAACCTTTTCTGCCTAAGCCTTGAAAGTTCTGCTCACATGTCTTCATAGCAGAGGATTTCGAGGTTCTCTTCTGTGCTTGAGTTGACATTTTCTCTAACAATTCCATGGGGCTGTGCAGGTCTTTAGCCCTAACATCACTGTACTGCTGCACCACTTTCTACTCAGCTAATAAAAAAAAGCCATGGAGCAGTTTTGCTTGTTTTTCCATGTGTTCCCCTGAGTCCTGCTGAAAGTCTGCCGTATTGTTTAGGGGTTTTTTCAGCTAATTTATTCCACTTGATTGTGAAGCTGTCGTCCTCTGCTCCAGGATTTCTTGACAACTTTTATACACTTCTATCAAGCAGTCCAGACGTGGCTTGGTGCTCTAGAAGTCAAACAACAGAGAATCAGGTTCTGGACTGGTTATAAAAGAACTGGAAAGCTTGTAACTTCCCACTGGTGAGACAGGCAGGGGTAGGAATGTGGAGACAGTTTACACAAAGCTAACAGAAGCGTGTATGTGTAAGGAATGCAACAGAAAGATACCTGTAGCTGGTTAGCTTTCTCACATCAAGTCAATGAGGAATGGAATTCCCCTGTACATGTTCATTGAGAAATAATCCACCAGACTCCAGGTGCCTGATGTGAGCTGGTGACACAGGAATGCCAAGCCATTCCATAAGCCATCCCTGCTCTGTGATGAAAAATGCCAGTCCCTAAAGCTGTCAGGTCAAGACATACAGCACCATTCTGCAGTTAGCCTGAATGTCTCACCAGTTCTGAAAGCCTCCCCTTTCTCAGCTCACAGTTCCCAGTGAGAGCATGGAAAAACATGCACACTTCCCCACCCCTCATCCTATCTACTATGCCATACTCCCTCCCTCTAGAGACTAACAAACAGCAGATTTCCATACATTAGATCTACCATCCTAGAAAACCTCCACCCTGAAAAATCTACCTTCAGGACAGGCAATTTAGACACCTGACCCTTGGCCTCTGCTAAGTACTGTCAACATAAGGACAACAGAAGGTTAACTGAAAACATCAATTAATTTTACACAAACAGCACATGGTGGTCAAAGGATAAGAATTTTTCATCAATTCTAAACAAGATTAAAACCAGGAAGAAGGCGAAAGTTTCACAGTCTCACAGTTCCTATGATCCCATGACTTTTGAGCTCCCAAAACAGCATTACTGTGTAAAGTCCATCAAATGCATCCTTACAAGTGTTGCTTAAGAGAACAAAAGGTCAATTGAGTGCAGAAGGGCTCCTGGGCTCAGTGATGGGGGAAACTTTATTTTTGAAGGCTGACATAACGTACATGAACCCAATGAAGGCGACACAATAAGGTCACATTATCATTGCTTCTTCAAAACTAAGTAACATACTAACCTGCACGTTAAAGTAAGGATTACAGACAGATACTGAATTTCAAACTAGCACAGTTCTATACCTCCTTTGCTGGTGGAGTCATCTCTAGCAGTACTAAGATATTTCCATGGAAATAAAACTGTTCAGAGTTGAGACAGAAAAAAAAAAGGAGAAACTATACTCATGCCAGGCAGCCTCTTTGGAGCTGGAAAGGAGTGCATCTAACTAAAACCAGTTCATGAGTGCAGCTCTCTGGAATTTATTAGATGTTGATTTCCAGCAAATCCCCTTTTTTCCTAGTCTACGTGTGAAATATTTAATTTATATTACTGTTAGTAATATAGTCTTTACAATTGTGGTACTGAGTTAGCAGCAAGAGTCAATGGGATAGCCTATTTGTACCCGTAAGCTTTTAGATGAAGACTAATTGTATCCAGTCATAAACTGTATGTAGATGACAAAATGACAGTCACCAGCAGCAGGTGAATTAAGGACAGAGACGACTGTACAGCTTAGCGGTCTAAGAAGTGAGGTACCTCTGTACTGCTTACAACCACTCATGGCTCAGGGCATTCTTGTGTTAGGCATGAACACACACAAAGAAAATCCATCCCAAAAATGGGATTATGAACAGTCAGAACAAGTTAGTAAGAGAAGAGAAAGGGGAGATAGGGTAACGGTAACACAAACAAGTTATTATATATTAAGCAAATTGGTCATGGCTTGTACTGTGATCTTTGTCAATGGATGAGACAGGGGAAGTCATTCCAGTCCCAAGGAGGTTTTATGAGCACTGTTGGCACACAGCAGCAGAGTGCAAAGGCCAATCAGTGTGATGAAGATCATGGCAGAAAGCACCACACTATTCTGTAACACAGCCAAGCAAAGGCACAGTTCTGGTCTCACAAGTATTTGAACACAGCTTTACAGGAACTAAAATTGCACAGTAAATTATGAAAGAATAAAGGATGGTAACACTGAGCACAGGACTATACAGAAAGCTGTGTAAGTCCTCAGTACCCCACATGAGCCAAAGACTTTTAGTTCGTGCAAACTCCTGGTTGGGTTCAGACTGACTCAAATCCCTGTTCTTCGAATGGAGAGCAAATGAAAAAAACATCCCAAGTACTCAGTTCTGTGAAGCTTCTAATACCACCCACCCTGACAGCCCAGGAAAGGAAAGGCAACTGTAATCTGCTACCTGTAGAGGAATAATGATATGCATGGACAATTGATGCACACACACAGGCTCCAGATCTGGATTTCTCCACCATACAGTCGAACTCACCTGAAAGAGTGGCACAACCTCAGATACTCCCTGAGGATCTTCAGGGTCCTGGAGGAGGATACACAGGTAGTAGATAACTTTTTGCTAAAAGACAAACAGGCACAGTCATTGGAATTTGAAAATGCTATTGAACTGCCTGGAGTTAGCATGGAAAGAGGAACTGTTTCAACTGCTGGGCTGAAGGCAAATCACCCCAGGCCACAGTCAAATCTACAAATTTATATCGATAACTTTCACACAATAAAAAATAACTTTATTCAATTTTTAACCTGAAAAGAACACACACATGCTGGAAAGGTAAGGTCTGCTCTTCTACAGGAGCTTTGCAGAAAATCCCAGCAATAGGAAAAATCATCATTTGTGTCCCTTCCCATCTCTGTCTTGACTACATACAGAGCTGGCAATCAGGATTTGTAAGAACAGCGTAACACAGAGAACTGAAATCACTAGCTTAATGTCACTGGCATTATCTAAGGGATGGTTTTGGCTTTTTGAGGTTACTTGTTTGGTTTGAGTTCACCTTTAAAGGTGGGAGAACAGATGAGGGAATAAAAAGATAAATCTGAAACAAAGCTCCTCGTGTCAGTAAAGCTATACATGGTGCTGTATTTAATTGCTCTGGCAAATCATGCTCATGAAAATACACTGGATGTGAGCGTGCCCGGAGAGACAAGAATAAAGGCTGTGTATGATTACCATATGGATGGCTTCATTGATAACCACATCCTTCACCTGACCCATCTCAATGAAGGTTGTGCTCTCTTTCCCTGAAGCATAGGATGAAGTCACCTGAATGCCGAGTGAGCCAATGACCAACAGTGATTCCTGGTCAATTTTCACGAAGTGCAGGTATATGATCAGGCCAATCAGTGTGATGAAGATCGCAGCAGAAAGCACCATGCTATTCTGGAACACAAGTCAAGCAAAGGCAGAGCTCTGGTCTTACAATTCATTGGACATAGCTTTAGAGACAGTAAAATTGCACAGTAAATTTTAATATTAAAGCTGCAATGACAAAGTGATTTTAGGTAGTCAGCCCTTTTATTCACCTGGCTGGCTGGTACATGTGTAACAAGATTTAAATCAGTCTTCACAGTATGGTCTGAAAGAATTGAGAATTGAAACTGAAAACTGCAAGAAAATGCTATTCCCTTGAAAATTTAATGCAGAAATCTTAACCAACACAAGCTAGTTATATCAATGACAGTGTATTATGGCAATCTCTATAGAGATGATGTCACTGACAAGTGTTGTGAAATGTTTACTAGAACCACAGGTGGATTCTCACAGGGGAAGAACCCTCCTTCAGGAAAAACCACTGGCCTGGTGGTTTTCTTTGTACAAACTGCAAGGCTAAACTTGTTCAAACCTCACTCTCTTCCTGCCTTAAATACCAGTCTAAAGAACATTTGCTTTCCTCTGTGCTTTGTCTGAGGATGAATGTCTTTTGCATACTGCAACCTTGGGCTTGCTGTTATATCTTAAAATATAACTGGTGAAACTATAGTCACCAGTAAGTCATCTGAAGACCTGGTAATAAATTCTAAAGGTCCGCAACCTACAACCTATTTCTGGGACATGTTTTACAGAGCACCAGGCCACATACACATGAATCACAGTTGTAGCTGACACTTCCTGAGGGACCAGAACCGTTCAGCACTGCCACTCAAGCTGGGCCTGTACCACCATGTGAAGCTGCGGCTTCAGAAAGTATACAGGACTCCAAATGTTTGTTATCATGGAAAAAAGAACCTGTCACGAACTACAGACACTGAAAGCCACTCAAAGAGACACTTTCAGACCTTTTTTCCTAGTGACAGGAAGAACCGCAGTCACTTGCACACAGACTGCACGAGCACGTGTAAAGCCAAGCAGGAGCACAATGGGCGGTAACCACTGCTGCAATACGTGCTTTGTCAAATATGAAACTTGAACACAGACTCCCTTCCAGGAAGAGGACCATGAACCATCTTTTCATATCTGATGCCTGCCAACTGACTCACGGTGCGCTGTCTTCATTTCATGGGCATTTCAGCAGAAAAAAATTGTTGCACAACAGTCAAACATGGGTCACAGTGACCAGCTTCAGTCCAGCTTGTGACTCCTGGAGACAGCTGGTCTGGGTCCAGAGCTTGATAAATCCAAAAGTGTTAGTTTAGGTATCAGCAGTTTTTGAAATCTGTAC
The DNA here is from genome assembly GCA_013396695.1 of Sakesphorus luctuosus. Lineage (NCBI taxonomy): Eukaryota > Metazoa > Chordata > Aves > Passeriformes > Thamnophilidae > Sakesphorus > Sakesphorus luctuosus. The sequence continues at coordinate 1,113,171 of VWZD01002969.1, forward strand.
TGACCATGTCTTTCTGCCTCTGCTGTGAAACGTGATGATGTTCACAGTGCAGTGCTCTCTGAGTCACTCTGGAAAATTCCTGTGGGGATTAACGATCACTCACTCACCTACTCCAATACATCCTTTATTCTACGTTCTCAGAACTCGTCTCTTAAATAACCGTGAATTATTGGACTCCCAGGCATGCGCAGGCATCATTCAGCACCCATGCGCACATCTCCGCTCTCTGGCCAGAGACTGGAACCCAACAGAGGCGCTGGGGAGGCCCGTGGGGCGGGCACAGCTCTCTTTTTCACCGCACACTCATGTTGCTCGGCGTTTCCGAGCGCAGGGGTTGCCCGGGGCCCGCGGAGGCTGCCCGCCTTCCCCGGCTCGGCCGCGCTCCGTGCCCGGGGCGCTCGGCGAAGGCTGCGCGGCTGCCCTGGCCCGGGGGGCCCCGGAGCCACTCCCGGCCGCCGCGCCCCCGCATGCCCCGGCCCGGGACGGCGGCCCCGGGGCGCAGCCGGGACAAGCTCGGAGCCCGAGGCGCGGAG
>VWZD01002969.1:1118732-1150096 GCA_013396695.1 Sakesphorus luctuosus
CCGAACAAAGAGAGGCCGATGCTCCTGCCCGGCCGCGATGCGCTCCGGCTGCCCGGGATGTGCCGGCACACGGGACGCGTGCGGGTCTCCCGGTGACGGCAGCGGGGTTGGAGCAGCGAGAGGCCGCTCCAAACGCTGGGTGCGCTCCCTGCATCCAGCCAAGGAACTCCTGGCTAGATCCTCGGTTTCTCACATTGTGTGGGTGGGTTTGGGGGTTTCCTTTGTCGTTATTGGTTTTTCCCCCCCTCTCCCATGTACATTACCAGCTACTTAGCTTGTTCCTACGGTGCCTGTGTGCTTTCAGGTGATGAAATTCAGAGCGTTCTGGAGAAATACGCAGTTTTATGTATGAGGTCTTCTCTGCAGTTTTGCATTGAACATTTCCAAATACTACTGTGTGAATGGAGAGTTTCTGGGGGCTTTTTATGCAAGCAAACCCATGCACTTATTTGTGATTCAGCTTCTATTGCTCCTAAAAGCTGAGACCTGCAGAAAACTGTATCACAGTTACTAGAAACTGGACACGAGGGGTAGAAACATGTAAAGCTGAACTCTCTCTGGGAAGAATCTTTAACCTAAAAAGCATTGACTGAAAACTGTGCGATGAGGATGAATTGCACAGCTGGACCATGGAAAGAACTGTTATCTGCTGTCTGTGTGGTTAGTCAGTGGAGTTTAGATGCATGCAGAGATAATCACCGAATAACCCTCCAGCAATTTTATTTTGAATTGTAAGACCCTTTCAAAACGGAAGTAATCATTCTGTGCAGTCCTTTAGGCTTATCCTGCATGTCTTATGATTCAGAAGCTGAAAAGTCCCAGTTTACAATCAGATGTGTAGACATTCTTTTCCTGTCTTGTTTTGTGCCAAGTAGAGGCACGTGCCATCCTTGGCAATATTTGAATTCTACTGAGGATGATCTATAACCTCAGCAAATGTTGAAGAGGGCATCTAAAAGAAGTTTTATATACTGGAATAATTACTGAGTGTAGAGTTTATTGAAAACTGACAAGTTACCAGATTTGAAATCTATTCTAAATAAGACTGTAGGCAGCAGTTTATTTTGTATCAATAACAGACTTAATAACATATGGGAAGGCTTGAGGTTCTCTTTCAAGTGGCTCAGAGCTAATACTTCTATTTTGTAAGAATTTTTTAGAGAATGAAGAAAGAGAAAAAAGAAAATGAAACCAACAAAATTAAAACCTAGGAGAAAAAGCCCTCTCATTTGTGTGACAGAAGCTCTCTTCAAATGAACTTGTAGAAGATAGAACAGGAGAATTCAAGTTCTTTCTGGATTCTAGTAACAAAATGTTATGGGGATAGAAGTGAAGCAAGTTTAACTGGAGAAAAAGGTGGAAGCTCCTTTCACTGTTTAGTTGCTTACAGACTGTTTACTCATTAATCAATAATGAACATGAAGATATTTTCTTGCTATTCCCTTACAATTCCTTCGTTCTTCAGTTGCAGTTTCCTGTTGCTGGCATTTATTCCACTGGGGTAGGGTTGCTTTGTCTTTTCAGTTGGTGCTGATGTCTATTGCTCTTAAATCTCTGCAGCTCTTTAAAGAACAAGTTCTGCTGTGAAGGCCCACCCTGAAGCAATGACAGTCACCAGCATGCACAGAGGAGTGGTTTACAGAGCACAGTCAGTCTGCTCCAGGGGAGGGTGGGAGATGGAGAAGGAAACTACCACGTAGTCTTTTGTATTGTGCACATCTGTTGTTCATGGAAACTTAACAAATGATTGGTTTTGTGTGGGGGCTGTTTTATTTTTCTTCCCTGGGTTGGCAGGATAGCTTTGGCTGTAGTACTGTGATAATAGTGCCATTACTTGGAGTCCTGCGGTATGCTGAACTGGCAGTAAAACTTTAGCTGCTTTCTTTGTCTTTCTAACGCTATGAATTTTCTTCTCATACTTTGAAGAAGGCAATGGAGCCACGGTATTATTTTCATTATAAACTTGGATGTTCTATTTATCTGTTTCATTACAAGAGTTAATAATTTTCATGGGATCTTGACTGTTTTCCAGTAAAAGGCAGATTGTACTGCAAACCAGGTTTCTCCTCCAAAAAGAAATAACATTTATGTAAGATAGGGGGCTTTGTCTGTATTGGCTAGTTCTGAAGGATTTGTGACCATAAGGTGTGTGCAAGTGTGTGTGTTCACATGGAGAGTGTTTTTTGTTGCGTGCATCCCTCCTCAGATGTGAGAGAATGATACAACCTTGATTTTCTTTGTCCTTACGAGTTTGGAACCAGGCATGAGGCCAGATGTGCAATAATGCTGCCCAGCAGAAGAGTGAGGTTAAATTCTGGGCACTCTGTGGAAGTTTAGATAGGCGAAAGAGGCAGTGTTCCTGTGAGGGAAATGCTGTGCTAACTGTGACTATCAAAATTGCCCTTGCCTTATTTCAAGTGGAAGAGATCAGACTCTTCTGTTTGCCTGGAATTTTAAAGTTTGATTTATTAGTTTTCTATTTGTTGCTTAAATTTAATTTGACCTGTATAAAATGAATGTGCTCTGAAGTTTCCTCTAAAAGGTAGAATTCGGATAGTGAGATGCATATGCTGTGTTTGTCTGTTACTCAGAATATGGAGCAGCCACATGGCTGTTCATATGCTTGTGTGCCTGATTCAATGACTTTGTTTATAGTGCTCAAGCCACATCAGAAAGAGAGAACGCTAAACCTTTCTTTCCTCTTTTTGCATTGTTTTGCACTTTGATTTCACTCACTGGTGTATTTGGGAGGGGATTTTATTGTTCCTTTCACCCTATCCTATTTCTCCTCTTTCATAGTCCAGTTGCAGTGTTCTGAGCTGCTGTTCTGTTTTCTATTTTTTTGGGGTGGAGGGTGGTGGGATCCCTCCCTTGAAAGATTCTGTGACTACCTACATGGCATGATAACTTCTTGGCTGCCTCAAGTAATGACTGCCTATGAATGGCTTGTTTATGCTTAGGCTGAAATAAGAGGAGGCAGCTCTGAGGCAGATGTTACCCAGTCTGTACCAGACTGTCAGAGGTGAATCTGAGCCACCAACTCGGCTTCTGTCCCCTCGTTAGAAGCAGAGGGAACACTGTGACGCGCTGGTAGTAGCTGCAGGTATTCTCGGGAAGGCAGTTACTGTAGCAGGAGTCCAGCTCCCAAGCCAAAAACAGCGGCTGGGCAAGTCTAACAGGGATAATTTAAAATATAACTGACTATACCTGTGGGGATTTTTATTCACCTTGATGATGATTGTCTTTTGGCTATACTCCTTCTCCTACAGGAAATTAAAATACTATCACCTTAAAGGACCCTTCCATCTTGCCAAAGAAGTAAAAGTTCTGTGTGCAAGGAGAGACTCCTGGGCACAGGGAGAGCAAAGCATGCAGGGCTGTGTATTGCTTTGAGAGTAAACAGAAATAGGTGCATTGTTGGAGGCTCTTGGATGTGAGGTGGGAAGGAGTGGGGAAGGCAGGTAACAGATGCACTTAACCTAAGCTAGAGAAGGTGCCAAGTATTACCTTTTTTAAAGTGAGAATTTCTTGTACCTCTCATTTGTTGCAGATTAGGCAGAGCTCCTATTGAGCTTAAATCCACAGTGTTGCCTAGTCCCCTTACTTGAGGGAAAGGAGAGAAATGTTTTTCAGATTTTTTTACATAATTAGTAGCTGCTATGTCTTACTGTGGCCCTGATGCAACTTAGAGCACCTCTGCTGTTGCTAACATGGGAACAACTTTAGTATAAGATTTCTTCCCAAGTATTCATGCTTGTGTCTTGACTGTTGTTGATTGTTGAATTAGATTTTTCTTTCTCTTTATTTAGACCTGGATACGGCTTGGTTGCTGAGGTTAGTCAGGCTTGGATTTGGATTATTAACAAAGTTTGGATCGGAGTTGCTGGCTTGACAAGCTGGTGGACTGCAGAGACACGTGGCTTACACACAGAGCAGAACTAGACTTGTTACAGAGAATGACTGTCACAACACTTTTGTTTGGCCAGAAAAAAGTTATTTTATGGAAGGTTTCATCAGGTCAGTGTAGTGACTCAGAAGGGAGTAACCTTCTCCAGAAGAGGAGTGGAGCTGCTAATCCCTGTGTCACTGGAGTTATGCTTCTGCTTTCCCCAAAACCATTGCACTCCTATTGACATCTGCAGCCAAAAATAGAATTCAACTTTGCTGTCTCATTAGTCTAGTTCATATGGATAGTTTCAATCATAACAATAAATCATGAGGCAGCTTCTACATATATCTCCTCTTTTTGCATCTAAATCTTCTGGGATGAAGAGTTTAGGAGCAAGATAAACGTTTTTGATTGTGCCCCAATTATGCATAAATAAGTACAGGTGCTGGTGTTCAGTAGATGTGGACTGGCAAGAGTTACAGCTGCATTGCTGGGAAAATAGTTTTCATCAGTCCATCTAGTAAATGTTTTTAAAGAGTTGCCTGTATCCCTGAAGAATTTGATAAACGGTGCTATTCTGCTTGCCCTGTATTTGAATTAAAATTGTCTGTAGTTTGACAAAAATCCATTTATGTTAGAAACAAGATCCATCAGGAATGCAGCATTCTTGGATTAGATTCTAGTTCAGCTTTGCACTAGCTCTTATCTCAATTGTTTCTCTTAAAAACTCAGTATCTTAGTAGAGCCAGTCAAATATCAATAATCCATAGAATTCCAATAAAGTCTAAATTCATTGTATAAATAACATCAAGATCTGGCTCTTTTAGATTCTGTCATCACATTTTCTGTTGCTGATGAAGTTGAAATGGGAGATGGACAAAATTTTAAACCACTGCTGGCATTTAAGCAGTGTGTTATTTAGTTAGATCACTGCATTACTGAGACATGGAATGCTACTGTTCATGGTTTTGTTGGTTTGTTTGTTTGTTTGTTTGTTTTTAAATCTGATTACATCTGGTGTCAGTACTGTCAAAGTTAAGTATTCATTTGCTAGGGACATTCTCAGGAAAAAAATAATTCTGGATAGAGCATAAAGAAGTTAGGCTAACACCTAAGTCTCATGTCATACAAAGCAGAAATAGGATTGCACTTTTTTCACCCAGGCACAGCCTCTCCTCCCACTGTTCTTCCCCTGAAACAGAATGGGTAAATGGCAGTCCTCTTCTCTTCCCTTTCTTTCCCTTAGACACAAGCATGCCTAAACACTTCAGTGAAACATGCTTATTTCTGCAACTAGAGTAAATTACCTTTTTTCTTTTTTTCATATACAGAGATAGATAAAGATCCAAGAGACTCTGTTACTCTTGTTTACCTCTCAAACGTGGATTAGCCATGAGTGGTTAGCCTCAAGGACCAGTGGTTTGTCAAAAATCAAAGCACAGCCAAACGGGCTGGTCGTAACTGGCGTTTGCAGTGAGTCTTTGGAATTATGCCAGGTGTCAGAATGCATCAGGGGCAGGTGCTGTTCCCTCAGCGAGGGAAGGCAGCCAGGAACCAGCTCTGATGACCAGGCAGGCAGAGAAGGAGCCTTGCTGGGGTTTTAGAGAAGAGCTGTTCTGGGGAGGCATCCACTGAGGCTGTTTTTAGGTTACTGCTTCCCCACAGACCTCATCGACTGGCTTGCCTTGAGCACGGCAGGCTGAGCTCCCAGAGCTGGAGAAGTGTGCTCTGACAGCAGTTATGGTTCATCCTCTTCCATACTTGCATGATAACAACTAGGCTTGGAAGTGACAAGGAAAATGCCAACAGTGTCAGAGCAGTCCTTGCAGTAGATTGGTCCTGATTCTCTTCCCTTCCCCACACTGATGGGAGGACACAATCTGCTTGGGTTTGCTTTGCAGTGAAAAGCCTTGTGTCAGTCATCCATTTGAGGTCTGTTTTTCCTGCTCCTGTTTGGCTGGTGTGCACTCCAGTTTGAGAATTATCTATGAAGCTGCCTTTAAAAGCAGCTTTGTTAGTTTGGGGGAAATGTCACTTGGTGCTTTAACTGTAATTGTTCCATGTATCAGTTTAGTTTAAATACATCTGAAAAACTGTGCTGAAGAAGATCAGGAAACTTGAATTGATTATTTCTTCAAATCTTTCAATAAAGGCATTCTAGATTCAAAGACCAATGAACAGAGGTCTTGTTTTTTTTAAATTTATTTCAGTTTATGGTGATGTCCTTCATTCTTGATATTTTTTTATATTATAAAATTAGTTTTTTATGACTTAGCTGAATTTCTGCACTTATCTCTGGATTGGTGTAAGTTCAGATCACATGCTGTTTTATTTTTATTACTATGAATGGTATTGAAGGAGTGAAGTTGCTGGGGAGGGGCACAAAGGGAGATGGCAGAGGGAAAACTTAGGTAATGAGTGAAGTTTTGATCTGCTTTATGCACATGAGCTACTACTACTTTTACACTTGAAACTTTAATTCCATACCTCATTGTGGACTCAAAAGACCAAGGTGCGTGTGGCAGGTATGTGCTCATGTGAATATGGTATGGAGGACTGGTTTTGGATGGAAGGGGGAAATTTCTGTTGTAAAACCACCGGCTGAAAAGCTGGGGATTAAGTGCTGAAATTAAAACAAACTAGTAAACAGATCTTTCATTTGCATCTGAAGAAGTGAAGTAATTAGGTGTTAGTTTCTTGCAGCTGCTAAGAGGGGGAAGAGAACTTCTGTAACCTCTGATTTATTCTGGTCTTCCTTCCTCTTACCTGTCTGGGTAAACTAATGTAATAACTACTTATGTCTGTAACAACCAAAGCATGAGGTGCTTGTTGTTGAGGAAAGCTGTTTGGGCATTGACTCGCTGTGGCTGTGAGTGCCCCATTGTGCTCTTGTAACGAGGAACTGCTTCTGGGTTAAGCTTATTTGAAGGGAATTAGCACTTGTGCGGGGTTTGCCGGTGATGTGGCAGACGCAACAGCCACGCCCTTCTCTCTGATGTAAGCACAGTACAAATGTTTCCCAACACCTGATACTGACGTTTTTGAAGGCCTCTTCAGGCCAAGTGCACTGGATTTCATAACAGATTAGAGATCAAGGTTTTCAAAGGGAAATGAGGTGGCTGCTTAATTCAGGGTCAGAAAAGTATATTTTTTTTCTGATTTCCTACAAGGAATGACCTGAGACTATAGACTTGGGTTTGCTTGTTGCTATTGTATGAGCTGAAGCCTTTTAAACACATACAACTACAGAAACTTTGCCTTAAACCAGACCTTTCAAAATTCCAAATGGGTGGGAAGAACTTGCCTTTTCGGAAGTGAAATTTTAGAGCTGACAGAAGCTTATTGAGGTATCCAATATCTGTATCTGGAAGGACATGTCTTCCAGCAGATACATATTCACTTTAAAGAGAGTTAGATCCTGTGTAATGAACCTCCAAGCAAGAAGGTTATGATTAAACTAGGTTGGCTGAAGTCTCAGTCTCTTGTAGTGAGAACCTTGCTAGCTCAGTTGCTAGCCTAACTTTGCACTTTGTGTGGTTCTAACACACACACACTTGCCCTGGATAATGCAGGAGAGTTAAAACTGTATTTAAAAATCTGCCTCACTGACAAATCATGTGGATGCTGTGCTTTCTAACGAATGTAAGGAAGCTGGATTTTCTGTCTGCCCACAGCCTTTTCTAGCTTTCAGAACTTGGATCTTCTGCCTCTTACAAGAGCTCATATATTCTGCATATTAACTACCTGTGCTGATTAAAAAAGCTTTTTGTTTATAAGTATTAGTATTGTAGTACCCCAACCACAAAGAAAGTAAGTGGATATTGCTTGGTCAGGTAGATTGGTGGCCAAATAAAAGCAAGATCCACAGGACTGCAGTGCACTCTAAGCACGTCTGTCCACTGAGCAAATTACGCGTTACTTACACAAAATAACGTAGCTGAGAAAGGGTTCTTAAATCAAAGCTATGTGCAAGCAGGCAGATGAAATGGAAAACAATTCAGGTCTTTTAGACTAGTATTTGAGAGTGTAGATAGAAGCTAAGAGAATACATAACAATTTGACAAACTATTTTTCTTTGTTAAGCATTAAGACAAATGTGCGTGTTGATTTTGTTTCTTTACTATCTGGTCAAGCAACTATGTGCAAACATGCATACATACACTGGTAAACACTTTGCAATACATGGTTTAACCATGTACTGTGATTTTTTTTTTCTCTGTGTACTTTCTATTCTCTGAGCTTTCCCCTTGCCCTAAGGTAATTTAATCTTAGTCTTCAAAACTCTAGGCAAAATTAAAGAATAGTAGGATTAGCATGTACCTGTGAAATGCACTGTATGTTAATCAGATAACCTTTGGATAGTTGGCTGAAAACATTACCTGTCACCCTGGGATACTTGAGCTGTCTGCAAGCACATAAAACCAGTGGGCCTAAAGAAGAGGGATGCACAAAGCTGAGGAGAGAAACTGCTACAAGGTTTATACACCCTTTTTGAACTTCTGAAGACAGTAACAAAAACTGAAGGCATCTAATGTCTTTAACAGACATTAGGCTTTTCTGCAAAAATAATTAGAGGAAACTATGAGAGCACCACATGCTCAAAAAGTGGACAAGATCACAGAATTTTGGACCCTAAAAGTGTCTGTCCATCTATACCTACCATAGCCACATATTAAGGGGTATGAACTGATGTGGTCCTAGGAAATGAATGGCTTATTTTATTCAGAAGTCAAACCAAGTCCTTTTGCCCTACCATGGACAGGGTAAAGCAGAATCTGCTATGTGTGGCCTGCCTTGAGCATAACATTGAAAGTTTTAACCCATTCCTTAAAGTGCAATAAAGATGCACTTTGATACTGTTCTGAAGACAGAGCTTTGTGATACACTTTCCTTTTACTCCTTTTTATCCTTCAAAAGGTAAAAATACTGTGATGTGTGTATGTCATGTAAGAGAGGACAAAGCATAAATGGCAGTCCTTTCTTCCATTACATCATGCAATGTGTTATCCTGCAATGTGTAGGTCACTGAACACGGCTCCCATCTGCAGACTTAACTCCCGCAGATGTCAGAGGTATTAGATCAAAGCTATTAGTAACTTGTAAGAAATGTCTCCAGAAGTTCTTGATACTTCTTGAATGATACAATGTCTTGAGTCTTACTTCCAAAACTTGTTGCTCAAACCTTGTAACATTGAAACATGTAGCAGTGTGCAGATGTGGGAGAAGTACTGCCTTGCAGCCTCACACAAAAAAGAAAAAAAGAGACTTTTGACATTCACTGAATATCTTGGAGCTCTTTTCTGCTTCTGCACATCAGCAGAATGAAACAAAGGGTAAAAAACGTAGTGGTGACATGGAGATCAGAAAGCACATTAAAAGCTGGATAAAATGGGCTCAAAATTTTGGAGCCTTCATCATACTGGCTTATTAGTTAATTGCCTAAGGGAGGGGAAAAGTGTTGTTGTGTGCTTGTGTTTCCTTTTGAAAATAGGGAGTGGTATGTCATGGCCCTGCTTGCTGCTTTAAGTCACTGCAGATAATGTTTTCTCACTGAGTGCTAGGACTACATTTATTTAATCCTTTGTCAAGCAGCTGTGCTCAGCTGACATGTTCTCTCCTAGCAAATAACCCCACATATGCCCACCTATGTCCCTGCTATAAAACGTATCATATCCTTGTCTATTTCCCAGCTACCAAATCTGCACAAGTGACTCAATGTTCCTTTGTTCTTTTCACCAGTCAAAACTCCTTTTGAAATTATAAGAGAGGAATGTCTTTCTCAATACTTCTACATTATTTCCACCAGGCAAATTCACAGAGCCAGTTTCCTGGACATCAGACTAATGGCTTTATGGGAAGTAGGCAGGAACCCAGAGTCCAAGTAGGCTGCTTCTTCATCTTGATTTACTTACCTTAATTTTTCTCAAATTGCCCCCTTAGGCATAAGATGGCTAAAAGCAGAATGTCAAGCTCTAGCCTGGATGCCTTGAACTGCAAACAACTAGTAGTGATTGAGGAGCAAATGGGTGGGTGTGACTGGTGTTCAGGGTGGTCCTGACTTATTAAGCCACTGCTGGTGTAGCTGTAAGTGCCTTGGGGCCTTTACTGCCCTCATCGGAGCCTACAGTGAGAGGCCTGCCTGAAACTGAGAGGCTCTGAGGAAAGGCTGAGTCTTACACCCAGCATGTTGTCAGACTTCAACAGACAATCAAGTTGTAAATGGCAATGAAAAGATCTCAAAGAGGGTTAGAATCAAAACCCCAGAATTGAAATGCCTTCTAGAATATCTTGAGTTGAGAAAATGGACAGGTGGACAGGTTCTCCTAACAAAGCATTAGTTCATCCTCCATGGAGTTGCCTGGAAATACTGTAAGAAAATTACATTATTGGTAACTTGGTACTTCTGTGCCTGGATTTTTGTGGGTCTTGAAAATGGAAAATAACTGTTATGAAAGGTGTAGTCCTAGGCATCTTTGAGCAACTGAGCTCATCTAGGGCTGTGTATGATCTAAATGGGAAAGAAGATAACATTACAAACATTAATTTTTTGTGTTAAGAATGGCCAAGAAATAATTGACTTTTTATGACTGGCATAGCAGATTGCTCAATTAAAGTGATAATGTTGTCTTAAGCTTTCTAATCTGTAAAGCTGTGACAGTTTGCAATGGCATGCAAGTAGTCAAATGGATCAATTCCCTTCCTGTTGTTCCTTTTATACTTTCCCAACTGATTTTCTGATTTTGAACATTTCTCTGGGAACTTCAGTAACTCACTTTCTCCTTTTGCTGCTGTGTTCCCAGGATGCCAAGTGCACGACTTCGGAGATTTGGATTTCACTCAAGTTCCCAATGATGAACTGTACAACAACCTGGTTTTGTATCCCCGGTCGGTGGGTTTGGCCAGCCAGGTACTGGCTGATGCTGTGAGCAGAGCAGTAGCTGCTGGACACAGATGTGTGACTCTAGGGGGTGATCACAGGTGAGCTGAACTGAAAACTGCTAGTGGTTCATGCTGCAGGCTGGCATTCGGAGTGTAAGAATGTAATTAAAAAAGGACTTACCCCTTGGGGTGATTTCCTGGCAATACCATTGAACACAGGCTTTTAGCCTGGAGCACAGAAGACAGTTACAAAACCCCTGACCTTCTAAGACAATTCTGCTTAGTTCCAGACTGGTCAGTGATCTGCACACATATAAATGAGGTTTTCCTGTTTGGCAAAATTTGTGTCATCACAGGAACTGCTGCAATTTCCTTATTGCTGGATGTTTAGTGACATGTCTCTTGCCCATCAGCTCTTTTGATGGGTTTGTAATGCCTGAACACAGCCAATTTTGTTATAGATCTTATAATGTGAATATTTTTCCTCTTTTTAATTAATCTTTGGTCTGACAATTGGTTGAACAAGGTTGAACTGGGAGGGGGAGATGTCATTAAAAAAAGAGAATAAAAAATGGCTGAATAGCAGACTAGATTTTCTTGATCATTTAGATATAAAGCAGGTGACTATTAAGAAGGGTGACAACAGAGACAGCCAAGAGCTCTATCTTACCAGTCACTACTAGTATAGTCTAGTATATAACTACTAGTATGTAACTACTATGTAGAGTTACTCGGAGTTTCCTGCAATCATGAGAGTGGCATGCCATGCAGTTTGTATGGGATGCACCTTTTATTGTCACAGATGCATGGAAACATGACAACATGGCTGATTGGAGCTGCAGAGACTTCCTATTGTCCTTGTAGTTGTTCTGAAGGAGAAATGGTGACTAAAGACTTTGCTACCGTACTTGCAGCTTGGCTCTTGGTTCTGTCAGTGGCCATGCACGACAGTGCCCGCACCTTGGAGTGATCTGGGTGGATGCACATGCTGATATCAACACACCTCTCACAACTCAGTCTGGAAGCCTCCATGGACAACCTCTCTCATTTCTCTTAAGAGAGCTTCAAGATAAGGTAACAATCCTGATGGGTTGTACAGTTACCCCACATGGCATCCTCAGAATATTTTACCATTTCTGGTGTGAGATGCTTTCTTACCTGCTGCAAATGCAGACCATCTCTGGAAGCAACAAAAAATAGGTATTACTGTGTGTACATATGCACTTATATGCACACACATACACAAGTGTCACACACGTGTAAATACAGACACACAGACACACACTTAGAAACAAGAATGAGAAAAAGCTTTCCTTTGTGTTGGCACCCTTGTGGGCTGTACGGTGGGCCAGAGTTCACCCCAGCTGTCCGTAGCAGCTGACTGTGGTGCTGCTCCTGCATAATGAGTGGGGTTGTTGCCCGGGCTGGGCAATGGCAGCACTGTGACCAAATGAGCAGGAACCTCCCCCCAGCCTGGCCTGTGGGAGCTGTGCTGAGCTCACCTCCAGGAACAGCTTGTTTCTGTATACCTTGCGTGCCTCTTCTGCTTAGTTTGGCTCTTCCGTGTTTTGACAACCTTGGGGCCTGACAGGGGCTGGTCCTGCATGACCTCTCCTAACTGGCTGCTCTGGTGTTGGCTCCACTGGCAAATATTACAGCTGTACCTGCTCACAGTGTGCTTTTAGAGATAGTCTGTGTCTTGGAAGTAGGTCAAATTATCAAAAAGAGCTGTTTACTGGGACACATGGAATGTGGATGGCCTGTTTTTGCTGCTGTCAAGATGCTTTACAGTAGGTTGACATAAGGCCTATGAACCCTTCCTGGCTTGACTGTATTGCTCTGTACAGGAACCTGCAGCACCTGCTGAGACATGGCAGGGGCAGCCTGTGCAGTGAACAGCTGGGGCCTCTGCAGCAGGGGCTCAGATACAGCAATCTGCTTCTGCTGAAGTGGGAGCAGGATCAGCAGCTGCAGAGAGAATGAATGCTGGAGCTGCAGAAAACCTGACCACTTGTATTTTGGCACTCTGCATTGCTAATTATTAGTTAGATTTCCCTTTTCTCTGACAAATTTTGTGGTGCTGTGTTGCTGGAAGTATCCCTCTGCCAAGCAAGGTCAAGCATGTTTGAAATCCTGAGGCTACTGATGGCGGTGCTGCATTAGTACCTGTTCAGCATGGCAGTACTGCCATTGTAGGATAAAGCTCTTCTGCTTTTTCTCCTGTGAGTTCTTGTAAATTATTTCCATCTACAATTCAATAGAGTAATTCGGTGCTCTTACATATTTTCCTCTTTCTAGTAGTTCTTGTATAGTCTCTACAAACATGCTGGAATTCCCAAAGTAATGCAAAATTTAATGGAGCTTTTTGGAATACTCCCAGAACATAAGAAGGTTAATAGAAACAGTTACTGTATTTCTAGTTTCTTGACCTTAAATTAAGTGGTGATTTTTTTTTCCTTTTTGGAAACTTTACCCACTTTGCAGGAGAGAATGGAAGAACAAGAGAAAATTTTGTGAATTTTAGAACTCACTTAAGGTGAACAGTTTATGACTTGGTGAGAACAGAACAAAACTAATTTCTCTAATAGCTGAGAGAGGAGGAGAAACTGGCTTCTTTTGTAAACATTACTGATCTCTGGTCTACTGTTCTGAACTGGGCTCCAGTTCTTGAGCAGCAGAGAAAAGCAGTAACATTTTTTTCCCCCAGACATGCTAAAAGAATACCATGAGCTTTCTGGGGTCAGTGGGGAAGCAGGCCTCTTGCCAGGAGCAGCAGTAAGGAAAGAGTAAGACTGAGCTATGCTTAGAGACAAGCTACTCAGGCCTGGGGCTGGGTTTGAGATCTCATGACAAGCCCACCTAAATTGTAGCAGTCAGGATGCCTGTGCAGAAGCATCCGATACAAGCCCCTTGACCTGGGTGTGCAGCGACACAAACAGGCATGTGCACTCAGTCAGGAGATTTCCTTACACTATTGTGTTCCTTTTTAGAGGGAGGAAAACCAACATGTGTCCTGCTGGTACCACAAGGCTTCTACAACAGTACATTTTTAAACAGCTGTTCAGCAGTAGCAGAATGTGCCTCAGCTTGCCTGGCCAGTAGTCTGCCAATACTTTGTCTGGCTAATAATACCTGTCTGACTCTGTGGCCTGAACCATTATGTGTGTGCACAAGTGCATGTGACTCACACTCTCACTCATCCAGTAGAGCAGTTGAGTCGATAATGGGACAAAAAAATTTCCTGTCTTTCCTGAATGCCTGAGGGCTCCTGGAACCATTCAAACTCACAAACTGCTATTGATACTTTACCATGAAAATGTCTGCACCTTTGGCTTTACTATCAGCAACTGCTTTTCTATTGCAAGAAAGCAAAAACAGAGCCTACCAAAGGCAGTTATTTATTTACAGACAAAGAGATGCACTTAAAATTGGCAGTATTGTATCTACTGAATCATTGATACTATAGAGTATCTGACAATATTATCAATACTGTGCTCTGTTTGTTGTATGGTGATGGCTTTTTGCAGATACTAATTTCTGAAACCTCAATTATTTTTCCTAGTTGTCTCCAATTAATGAATCCCTCTTCTGAATTCATAGGTCATTGTCCTGGACTAACAAATACTTTCATAATTGGTGCTAATTTAATCCCAATGTAGTTAAATACAGCTATGTGTGTGTTAGCCTTTAAAAACAAATCCAGTATTGTAACTAGAATACAGTTAGAAATTGAGAAGTACAACAGGGCAACAAAGCCACCTTGCTGCTTAACAGCTGTGTTGGCTGTAGCCATTTTCTGAGCTGGGAGAAGGGAAATTTGAGTTAAAGCACTCCTAAACTTAGTAGATATTACTAACTGAATGACTTTATATTGCATACCATGACTACTTAACCACCGAAGCTAAAGATGGTGATCTCATAATCTTTCAGTTGCTGTCCTAGAGCTACTCCCTTCAGTTCTGCATTAAAAACTGGTAGGATGTACCCCACTGTAGAGCCCAGCTTCTGGTCCTGCTCTTTTTTTCCCTTCTTTTTATTAACTTCTCCCTTTGAATTTGTCCATCTTTAACACTGGTTTTGGAACAGTTTTCATGACTTTGGTGGTTCTCCTAAAAAGATACAAGTGCCTTGGTTTTCATTCTTCCATTTAAACATGATGTACTGGGTGAGTTACACAGCATTACCAGTAAATGCACTGTGTGTGATCTACATCTGGGTATTTAGTTTCCTATTCCCTCTTACTCCTCACTGATGTTAATTACCTACTGCTTGTGGATTTGGGCTTTTTATTCCTCTTCCTCTTTAAGATGGAAAATGTAGAAGAGTTAAAAACTTCACCATTAACATTCATCTCTGGTAGAGTCATATCACTTTACCTGAGCTGAAGGTAGGAATAAAGATAAGGACTGGTTACATCAGGATGCCAAATTTTCAAGTGATGAAGTGTCTCTGTTTAGACAGAGAGAGGATGTTACAAATAAATACAAAGTTTTGAGGGAACCATTAAGTACAGTTTTGTTATACACGTCAAACTAACCTAATACCAAACCTTTGCTTTCAGGTGCCACAACTTCCTGGATTTTCCTGGATAAAGCCCTGTCTTTCAGCATCTGATATTGTGTACATTGGTTTGAGGGATGTGGATCCTGCTGAATAGTAAGTTGGTTTAGATTAAAGGGGTTTTGTAAAGGCTGAAGTCATGAACTTGAAATCATGTTTGCGAAGGTTGCTAGATTTAAGCTTGGACTGGTAATGATTGTTTTAAAAAATTATTTTAACAGCTATATTTTGAAGAACTTTGACATCCAGTATTTTTCCATGAGGGATATTGATCACCTTGGAATTCGGAAAGTTATGGAAAGAACGTTTGAACAACTGATGGGCAGGTAAGAAACTATTATCTGATTTAAACTACTCTTGTTGAACGTTTACTTCCCTGAAGGTTATTTAAGTGAGGGTCACTTGGTGTAAGGCAGCTGTACGGAAGTGTGACAATGTCCAGCAAATAGCAGAGTCTTAGCACTGACTTTAGTCCTTGACTTCCTCATCTTGAACTGCAACCATTCCAGTGTTTGGCAAAAAGCTATGACACATGTTACATGAGTCACTACAGTTGTGCCTCTGTTTTATACAATTTGCTTCTCTTTAAGGAATTCTGCATTTTTCTGCAGTTTGATAAGATGTTTGAATCAACTCAGAGTCCAGGATACCCATTTCACTTTTAAAAATACCTATAGCAACTTGACAGTAACTTGAATTCAGCTGTTAGTACGTGAGGTGGAAGCATTTGATGGCTTCCTCCTTAGACTGCTCACTCACACTGTCCTGAAGGTGGCTGCTGCTTTCAGTGCAGCTGCTGAAGTTCACTGTAACCACCCCCTTACTGCAGTTCACTACTGCTCCAACTGCCTTGCTGGAGTTTGGGGGACCTGCTCAGGGACACAGTCATGCTAGTCCAGGCACAGGGAGGGGGGCAGAGTCAGAAAGGGTAACCTCTCACCACAGGGTAGGGGACCTGTGCTGCAGGCTTTTTGCTAAAGATGTGCTCACCCTTCCTAGCTGCAGCTGTGTCAGGTAAAGAAGATGCTAATCCAGAAATACGCAGTTCTGCCACTTAAATAACTTGTGAGTGACAAGCAGTGTCCAATTTATTATGCTGTCATTGGCTGGCAGACATGATACAGTAAGTAAGATTTTAGGTTTGAGATTATCCTTTATTTCTTTATCAACTAGGCTACATGGTACAGTTTGGAAGCAGCCTTCAACTATTGACCTGAGAATGCTCATCTTGCTGAGCTGTCCATGAAATCTTCGGGCTTGGTGCTTCCTCCATCCTAGATGCCATACACATCAGTGTTTCAGCCTTTCACCCTGGCTTTCTGTACAAAAGGATAAAAGGCTGGATTGTATCATACATTTCTCTACATTTTTCCAACTAAGATGACAAACACCAGATAAAATGTTTAGAACTGAGGTACTTTTCTTCAACCAAAGCACATCTGAACAGATGCTCAGTGAAGCTAGAAAGACAAACTTCTGTTTTCCCAATGCCTACTGGGGAAAGTTCTGAGCTAAAGAGATGTTTCAGAGTCCAAAGATACTAAAAAATCCTTCTAAATGAGACAGGGCATGGGGCACAGGGGAAGCATTTAGTATGACAAAGCTTGATGCTACTTTGCTGATCAGCCTGGACAGTAAGAAATGTATGTAGAAAAAGTTTAATGTTGTAAGATTGCTTTTCTTGTTTTATTCTGTCTTAGGAGACAGAGACCAATTCACCTGAGTTTTGACATCGATGCTTTTGATCCCTCACTGGCTCCAGCAACAGGGACTCCTGTTCTAGGTGGATTAACTTACAGAGAAGGCATGTACATCACAGAGGAAATACACAACACAGGTAGGAGCTGACCAGCAGTACGGGGCTAAGCAAGGACAGGACAAACTACACACAGCTCATGTTTGGTTATGTTTTGCCTGCATAACTAGATGAGTTTAAATAAAGTCAATCCAACCTTCAGTAAGGGAAAAAGAAGTCCTATGGTTGGGCAATACCCTTGGTGTAGGAAGCAGCTTAACCATCGACTTCAACTTACAAAAAGGAAATAAAATATACAATAAGTTAACAGCTAATGTCAAAAATGTGTAACACTGTTCCCTAATCCTAAACATGGGAGGTGAGATATAAAAATGGGCATCCAGAGTAATAGGTGCAAACCATTTTAAACAGTCTGAAGTGCCATTCTAGGATTCAAGGCTAACAAATCAAACTTTCACAAAATATACTGCAGTTGACTTGATATATGAGGACTTTTTATCTTATGCCATGAAGGTTTTATTTAATGTGTTTAAACAATGTTATTTGCAGTAAAATAAGGAAAAATCCCAATCAGACAATATAGTCAATAGAATCATGAATAGGATGGCAATAGACTATTAAGTGAGACTATTTTTATATCCCCTCAGTTTTGGACTGGGAGAAAACAAGGTAAGAAAACATTCCTCTCATAAGTGTCTATGGAACATCAGACTTACTTTTCTTGAATACTAAAAGCATGAATGGATGAGGTAGTGGTGATGTAAGACAGAACCAAGTTAAAAACACAAACTTGCATCTGAGAACCTCATCCCCGCCGTGAGAGCCAATCTTACTTGTCCAAGGGGTAGAGTGGGATGCAAGCCCAAGTACCAGACTTGCTGCAATGAATAAAAAGCTACTAAAGAAACCTTGTGGGAGGATGTACCCTCTGTCAGAGTAACAAAGCTGTGAATCACTTTTACAGGAATGCTTTCAGCTGTAGACATGGTTGAAGTCAATCCATTGCTTGGAGCGTCTCAAGAAGCAGTGAAGGCAACTGCTAGTCTTGCAGTCGATGTGATAGCAACGTGCTTTGGGCAGACAAGGGAAGGAGCACACAATGCTTTTGATGGACTCCCAACACCCAGTTCTCCAGATGAATCTGACAGTGAAGAGCAAGTGAGGATTTAAGAACCCATAGCATTGGGTGTATTGGACATTATGGAGCTCTGCTGAGGCACTTGAGTGGATAGATTGTCAATACTTGGCAAATACTGTTAACTTCTCAATTTTTAAATAAACTAGCTTTTCCAGTGATGGGTGGCTACTTTGTTACATACTAAGATTTATTCATTTAGTTAGGTATATACAAAATGAGACAATAAAATATTTATTACCTCCTTATTAAATCTTACCAGTAGTTCAAGTCTGTCTCTGCATTTTCCTTTTACTCCCATTCTGTCTTTCTAGTGTCAGTACAGTTTCAGGTGAATGTGCTGTCTCACAATTCAGTTCAATCCTTGGACAGTCACCGGGAACAGATAGCCCATCCTGTTCCTCAACAGGAAAAGTAGAAAAGCTCATTTCCATCATGAAGATTCATCTGCGGAAAAACCTGTAGTAGACCACACCTCCTAGGATGGCCAGTTCCAGGATGATGATAATTGACAGCAACAACTTATTAGTGGTTACTCTAGAGTTAAAAAAGAAGAAAAAAATAAAAATCCAAGACAGACTTTCCCACCCCTTGTTTTATGAAAGCAGATTCTAGATCTAAATCACCATTTCCTCCTCTAAGTATACTCTCTGTTACAGCTAGACCACAAAGTTTTTGAAATAGCTTTTAGCATGAAGAAGGGGACAAACTCAGCAATTTACTACTCATGTTTCTTGGAAATTCTGTTTAAAACTTCTGTTTCAACAGTAGCAGTTCTGGCCCTTGGCCCCTGCCCCACAAAAGGCAGATCGCTGCTCTTCTATATGTGCCTACTCACTCAAGTTAAGCAAAGGGGAAAACAACACTTGAAGTCCTTAATATCACTTAAATGCTAAATCCTTTACTGTCACTTAAATGCTAAACCCCTCATTGTGGTGCTTTTCCTTGGAACTATGTGTTTGAAGTAAAATTAACATCTCAAAATAATAATGTACTTTTATTTTTGAAAATGATACAGTTATCATAACTTCCTTCAGCAATGACTATAAAGGAAGCCATGTTAGTGGATAAGTACCTACTGGAAATTCAATCCATGAACTGTTTTGTAAGGCCAACTCAACCCTGTAGTTAAGAAACTGCAAATCCACTTAACCAGCCAAGGCTTTAATCATGAAAATAGTATATGATGAGGCTCAGAGTGTCTCATAGGATAGCCCAGCTACTCCAGGGCAGTGCTGTAGGCTAAGCAGATTTGCCTGTGTCATCAGACATCTAATTTGCTTAATGCTGCAGTGATTCATGGCACAACTTCTTCCAACTTGAATAAGCAGAAGTTGCAGCTAAAGTCATCATTAGCAATTCACTGTAACTTCTTATGTCCTCACCACAGTTTGGATGGTTAAAGATCCCACATTATCCTGACTGAGCAGCACAAATTCAGTAGTGCTCAACTGCCTGTACTCCATTAAGTGATTACCAAGGAGAAAACCACACAAATTAGCATCTGCATGTGGGCACACATGTTTACACGTTCCCTAAAACCTCCCTGTGGTTCCAGGTGAGTCAGTTTTTTCTCCCTAGAACCAGCAGGCAGCAATGCTCCAAGCTGCTGTCAGTCATGCTACTCACCTTCTGGACATTGCACGTAGAATCTTGCGACTCTTGCTCAAGTTCTCACTTGTATTCACCAACTGAGAAGAGACAGAAGTTACTTAAACAGGGCACAAATCAGCTGAACAAGCATACACCAACTCTCTTAAGATGCCCTTGAATGCAGCTGGTGTTGAAATGTTGCAATTAATAATGGGACCAAGGATAACTATATACTCTCAAAATTCAGAGACAATATTCCTTTCTACACACAATACCACCTGGAAGCATTGCTTCTTTTCTAGGGAGAAATAAGACTTTTCTGTATACTTTCCTTTAGATACATACAAAGATAGGCAACTGAGGACCACTTTCAGCCCCTTTAGTTAATCTACAAATATCAGAAAGTTGGTATTAGCTCCTTTCATTAAATTTCATTTCATTTTTCTAGTTGTTGACACCAGAAGAAACTTACACTCATTTGTTCCCTCCCAGTTCATACCAAACTACTTAAAATACCATTCAATTTCTTGCAAGGAAAGAACTGTGTTGTGTTGACAGCTTTGTTTCAGCTTTGTAATGTTCAGTAATGAACTGCCTAGTATATCCAGTCAGCTCTTAAGTAGTGACTCAAAGAAATGCACTTAACATCGAAGTTGATCAATGTTAAGTCACATTCCTTTTTACTGAGCACTGCAGAAGTACTGGGGATAATCCTCCATAAGTACTTTTGATGAAATTACAAAAGCAAACCCCTTATATTTTCAAAGGTCATTACACATTCATGTTAAATCCTGCCTTTCCACACCTCCTCGCTATGTAAGTCCTTTGTTTCAAGTGCATAAAAATCCTTTGTATGATGAATCCTTTTCATCTTGGATGAATTACTTCCCAGCCTTGAATGTCAGTTTGAAGAGATACATCATATCTACTTGCAAAAGTTACATTCTTTTCCCAGTCTCTTTCCTTGCTAAAGCTACATCCCTTATCTAAAAGTTAGAAAATTCTCAGCAAGTTAAGCAAAAATGCAAAGTTCTTATTACATTAAAAGTATACTAAAATAATTCTACATTAGTTGTTTATTAACTATTTTCTACCTAAGAGTGTATTAAAATCTTAAAAATTTAAACTTTAAAGGAAAAACTTATCTATGCTAATAAATCCACGTTTGAGAATGTACACAATTTAGTACCTTTTTCAATATACAACACTGAAATATAGCTCTCTTTCAGAAGCATGTAATTAAGTGAGGTTGAAGACAAATAAAAAAGGTGTTGCCTCACAGACATAGGCAGGTTTCATGATGTATGGCACTGGTTTCCAGGTAAGATTTTACTATTCCATTTCCAAACCCTCTATGCAAGTGACGAGTAAGCCAGGCCACTTCCATCACAGACACCTGCCTGCACAATCCTCTGTGGTTTAAACTATTGCCCTCAGCTGCAAAACTGGTCCTGCCTGTGTGATACTTTGCACTGATATGGGCTGGATGAAGTTGGGAAGAAAACTACCAAGTCCATTTAGAGCTTAGTAGATTTCCAATCTTCACTAAAAAAGACCAAGCAAGAAGAAAGTCTGCTTTCAGCTGGAACGTGTGGTTCCCACAGTTCAGCAATAGATTGCCTAAAAGAGTCACAATAGAAGTCACAGACAGTTTAGTGATGAACACGGCAGTGCTCAGTTAATGGCTGGACTCCTTTTTAGAGGTCTTTTCCAACCTAAACAATTCCATGCTTCTGTGAACAATCTGTTGATAGACTGAGACATGAAGGACTACAATATTTTTTGCTAGAAAAAGGACAAAAACTATACCTACAAATGTTAAGATCCATTTCCTTTCCTGCTCTCCAATCCAAATCTGGGAACAGGACAAATCAAATTCTGACTGAAATTATGGAACTACTTAAATTAAAAAGCCATAGGCTTTGTTGCAATGAGCAGACACAACTCCCTAAAAAAGGTGTATGCTTTTTGTTTTGGCTGAGTATGTTTACTTGCCAAACTCGGCAGCCCCCTGCAAGTCACTCAGCTAAAAGCTTTACACTCAGGATCCCTTGTACACACAGAAAATCTCATCAGCTTTTTACTTCAAAAATCAAATTCTCAGTTTTGCATACGTATGTAAACAAAGCCAGTGAACTAGTTTTTGAAGCTTTCATAGTAGAAGCAGAGTTTCTCAAACCAAGGATGAGGAACAGACATCTTGTCTGACACCACTTTCTCCCTCTCTACAAATACTGGAAGGATAGTAAATATGTAATTATGCTTCTACTGAATTTCATTAAATTAGAAAACCATACTTCCCAAATCTAGAATTTATTAGTAATCTAGTGGTGGGCAACTCCTTAGCAATTTTTTAATCTGTAGTATTTTCAGTAATGTTATTTTCTTAGCAGGTTTATAGGTCTAGTATCTAATCATGCACAGGCACAGCAGCAGACATTTGACCACCATGCTTTGAGCCCTTCTACAGTAATTATTTTCCTTTTAATGAGGACAGCACAGAGATGTGGCAGTGTGCATTTGGTCTGCAGAAGCATCCAGTTGTATTACAGTGTCTAGGGAGGTGTCTCAGAGCCATTATTGGCATACAGGTCCCACTAAGCTAACAGGCTGTTTCAGAGCAATGCCCCAGTGTCCCTCCTTACTCTGCTCTTGGTGCGTTCCAGCTGCTCCCGCTGCTCCCCGAGTTCTTCGATGATGTCGGTGCCAATCTGGTCTGTCTCAGCAGCGATTCGGTGCGAGCGCTCAATGCTCTGACTGGCTCGGGTCAGGCTGTCTGTGCCCTGCAGAAGCAGCACCCTCTGTGACTGCAGATTTGTCTGAAAAAGAACATATCATTAACTATAAAGCACAAAGACAAGTATTAGACTTCTGACATATTAAGAAGTGAGGATGTGACTCC
Organism: Sakesphorus luctuosus; assembly: GCA_013396695.1. Classification (NCBI taxonomy): domain Eukaryota; kingdom Metazoa; phylum Chordata; class Aves; order Passeriformes; family Thamnophilidae; genus Sakesphorus; species Sakesphorus luctuosus. Next base: position 1,141,447 of record VWZD01002969.1, read on the forward strand.
ATAGGCCATCCACTTGTATTGGCTGTACATGCTGCTAAGATGTTAACTGATGTAGCCCAGTTAATTTTGACAGAGCCTTGTTCACATGGTAAGATTATGGCCAAATCTGGTTAAATCTCAAAAAAGAATACACTTCTAAAGAGTTAAAATAGTTACAAAAAACTGCCTTTACTTTTCCATCAAAGAATATTTACCCGAAAATATTTTTCTTTCCAGATGCTAATTTCTCCTTCCATTCATATCCAAAGTCAGCCTTCTTTGTGAATTCACAGTGGTTGCCAGGGAGATCAGTAAGGGTTTACAGTCAAAAGGATTAGGAACAAACAGCACTAAGAGATGGACTGCTAAGTAACAAAGATCTTTTTATGCCAATAGGTTGGGCTAGAGGATAAGGAATGTTTGCTGACCTTGGGATCAAAAGGTAGCTCAAAATAAAGTACTTTCTTAAGCTTCAGAAATTCTGTCTACCACCCTGCTCTCGGGTTTTAGAGGATTCAGGTGCAAGGAATCAAATGCAAAAATTTCCCAAGCCACCATAGAAGGAAATACTAAGGAAAGAGCCTACTTCAAACCTTCCTTATCTAAGGCAAACAAACAAAAAGCTCCTTCCATGAACTTTATGTACAGATAACAGTGCTTTGAAAATAATGGGGAGATCCAGTCTCACTAGCTCAGAGATCTCTAAGCATATCTGGTAAAAAAGATACTGCTGTATTTCTTGTACTGTAGCAGCAAAACCATAGTGAACAAAGTGCTAGAGGATCGAGAGCTCTTACATTTTCTTGAAATTATTTACACTGACATTGCTTAGAAGAGACCTCTGCCAAATAACCTGTACAATGCATGTCTCATACTTTGCTAGTTGTGGAGATTAAAACTAGTTAACAATTTTTTTCAGTCAATAGAATCTCTTTTATATTTTCACTTCTGTAGGGGATGATTAAAAGAAGCATTTCAGTTACAGAATGTTGTGCAAGTTACTAACATGGCTTTCATGAAATTCCATTTTCATTATACTCCTATCTTTGTTTTAGAACAGAGAAACTCTCCTCTGAGTTTCAGGTGTTCTTTCTCCTCCCTGAGATGCTCGTGTTACATGCAGAGATATATTCAGAGAGTTTTTTTAAAAGGAGGGAAGGGGTTTAAAGTAGAAACACTGTAACAATACATCTACAGTATTGTTTTTAAACAATCACAGCAAAGTTAAATAAAATTTACATCTAATCCTCACACTCTGTTCATTTTCTGTGGAGAAGATTCCATATTTTATATCGCCTTGACTTCCATGGCCCAATCCCAAATCTGTGCTTCTCATCTCTCTCTGGAACATGGACAGGTCTCTTCTGTATGCTCGGATTTTGCTCATCATTTGGTTGCGGAAAGGCAGAGGAGCGTATTTCAGTTCTTCCTCCATTTCCCGCAGCTTTAACAAAAGAAAGGATGTTTATTTTTTAAAGCACCACATCTATTCTTAGCAGCCCCTAATACTCAAAACTCACCACCAAGTGAAGGGACTGACACATTTTCATCGGACTGGGTGAGAGGGATTAACCCCAAACCTTATACTCCTATCTGGTATCAAGTATAACACACTGCCCAACGCTGTTCAGCACACGTAGATTTTCAGACACACAACACCTCAAGAGAAAAAAAGTTGCCAAGCTTTACATGCTCAATTTTCCCCCCGAAACATCTCTTTAAACTTCAAAATTTGCAGTTCCTCACTTTCTAATTGTTTGAGCATTTATAGGATGGGTATCAGCTTTCTATCGTATCTGTGCAACACAGACAGAACCATAGATTGGTTTGAGTTGGAAGGGACCTTAAAGTTAATTTAGTTTCAACTCCTGTGCTATGGACAGGGACACCTTCCACTAGACCAGGTCGCTCAGAGCCCCACCCAACCTAGCCTTGAACACTTCCAGGGATGGAGCATCCACAACTTCTCTGGGCAACCTGTTCCAGCACCTCATTACACTCCAAGTAAAAAATTTCCTAATATTCAATCTAAACCTATCCTCTGTCAGTTTAAAGTCATTACCTCTTGTCCTATCACTACATGCTCTTGTAAAAAGTCCCTTTCCAGCTCTCTTGTAGCCCCCTTTAGGTAATGAAAGGCTGCAATAAGGTTACCCCAGAGCCGCCTCTTTTCCAGGCTGAACAATCCTAATTTTCTCAGCCAGTCTTCATAGGAGAGGTGCTCCATCCCTCTAATCATCTTGGTGGCCCTTCTCTGGACTTGCTCCAACAGGTCCATGTCCTTCCTGTGCTGGGGACCCCCAAGCTGGATGCAGCACTGCAGGTGGGGTCTCACAAAGGCAGAGCAGAGGGGCAGAATCCCCTCCCTCGCCCTGCTGGCCACAGTGCTTGTGATGCAGCCCAGGACACAACTGGCTTTCTAGGCTGCAGGTGCATTTTTGCTGGTCCAGCCTCTCACCCACCAGCACCCCGAGGTCCTTCTCGGCAGGGCTGCTCTCAATCCCTTCATCCCCTGCCTGTATTGATACCTGGGGCTGCCCTGACCCAGGTGCAGCACCTTGTACATGGCCTTATTAAACCTCATGAGATTCCCACAGGCTCACTTCCCAAGCTTGTCCAGGTCCCTCTGGAAGGCATCCCACCCTTCAGGTGTGTCAACTGCACCATTCATCTTGGTATTGTCTGCAAATTTGCTAAGGGTGCACTTGATCCCACTGTGTATGTCTTTAATGAAGACATTCAATAGCACTGGTTGCAATATGGACCCGAGGGAAAGCATTTGTCCCTGATGTCCATGGGGACTCTGAGCCGTTGACCACTACCCTTTGGATGTGACCATCCAACCAATTCCTCATCCACCTAATGGTCTGCCCATCAAATCCAGGTCTCTCCAATTTAGAGAGAAGGATGTTGTGGGGGACCATGTCAAAGGCTTTCCAGAAGTCCAGATAAATGACATCTGTAGCCCTTCCCTTTTCCACTGATGGAATCACTTCCTCACAGAAGGCCACTGGGTTGGTCAGGCAGGACTCGCCCTGTGTGAAGCTGTGCTGGCTGTCTCAAATCACCTCCCTGTCCTCCATGTGCTTTAGTGTAACTTCTAGGCAGATCTGTTCCATGACCTTCTCAGACACAGAGGGAAGGCCGTTCTCAGGGTCCTCCTTTCTACTCTTTTTAGAGATGGGTGCAAATTTTCCCCTTTTCCACTCACCTGGGACTTCCCCTGTTTCAAATGCCAGGGAGAGTGGCTCAGCAAATAGATCAGCCAATTCCCTTGGGATCTGGGATGCATCTTATCAGGTCCTATACACTTATATATGTTCAGGTTTCTCAGATGGCCATGAACCTGGTCATCCTCTAAAGGAAGAACTCTACCTGCCTTCCAGTGCACTCACTCAAGAGGTGTGAGAAGACGAGGTTGCCACTGAAGAGTGGGGTAAACAGGTGGTTGTGTACCCAGCCTTCTCCTTGTCCAGATCCATTGTACATGTAGGCATGCCACTGAATTCACACTCTGAACATCCAAGCTTGGCAACTGGAGCTAGGATTTGCAAACCCTGAGATTCTGGATGAATGAATTTTCACATCCACTTCTAGTGACAGTTATAACAAATTCACAATGCTTAAAGCTGTATGTGAACATGAGCTCTCTCACAGTATGAGCTCTATGTCTCATACATCACCTACACAGATACCCAGAAGTTAGGGAAATAAAGCATCATGTTCAGCTGTGGCTCAAAAACAACAGAACAAATAGCACATGAATATGAAAAGAAAGCTTAATCCATAATGTCTGGCTTAAAAAGACAAGTCTCATGGCTGTTTTGGTGCTGTTCCATGTCACCTGCTGTCCAGGAATCACATCCAATAGAAGTTTCAAATATTCAAGGTCCCTGACACTTAACCATTGGACTAATTTGGAAAGATCAGATGGGCTGAGACCAACATTAGGGGGCAAAACACCCCCAAGCAGCAGATTCTCTTCATGCCCTCCCTACAATCTCTAGCAATTTTAACTGTACATCCATCACTCTCTTTTGTTCAACAAAGCCAAGGCAATATCAAAACCAAACACTCAAAAACCTCTCAAAATGCACATAAGAATATTTGTCATATTTATATATCTATATAGATATATACAACAGTCTTCTTGGAGATCACAGACACACCTATCAGAGCAATTAATCAAACATTAAAAAAATAAAATGTCTGCCTGCCAGAATAGGATCCATAAAGAAGTAACATTTGGAAGTCCTGTCCTTTTCAAGGCAGCAATATTTCAGCTGTCAGGAAGGCCAGAAGCCCAGCCTTGCACTTACTGTCTCATTGGCTTCACGCTGTTTCTCATCAAATTCTCGAACCAGTTTTTTCTTCTCCTCTGTGAAAGAAAATGCATGTCAACCAAACTACAGAGAAATGACAACAGAACTCCAACTCAATCCATTAAAGTCAAGGAAGCTGCCACAGACAGCTGATTACAGAGACACCAGGTCAAAATTTAACTCCAGTAGGAACAGCCTGTTCTTATGACAACTTTTCAGCAGGGAGTGGGACAAGAGAGCAGAAACCACACTGCCAAATGCTCGCCACTACCTCTAGTGGACCAAAGAAGTAATTTTCCAAATCTGAAATATTTTTCTGACCTCCTGTCCTCCGATGTCCACTGACAGAACTGTGTGGTAAACAGCTCGTAAATATTTTTTCCAAATCTTTGACAAGATTACTAAAGGCTGAAACTCTAATTTGGATTTGAACAGAACATCAAGTCAATCTACACTTCCAAGTGAGCCTGAATTTCCTGGCAGATCCAGCATTCTGCATTCTTGTGGTCATAAGGCACCTGGCTACATGGGGTAAACATTCCAGAGTTCTGTGAGATAAAAGATGCCATCACGACACCACTTCAGGTTCACGGATTAAAGCCCAAAGGCCTCCTTCTTCTGGAAGGACAGCAGTTGTTTGCATCAGCCAACAAAACTATGCATTTTAGTTGTTTGAGACAGCCATTTACTGAGATCTGTGTACCTCGGGCTTTGGAGACCAAAGTTTCACTGCTGTTACTCTATTTTTAAACAAAACTTTAAGGCATGTATTTTTCATGTGTTAAAAAACTATTATACCTCTCTAAAATCCACAATCAATGAAATACAACTCTGAAACCTCCCTTATCTCAATGGAGCCAAAACACAAGTTCTGTAAGCTTTTGCAAAAGAACTGAAGATGAACACCAGAAGATTCTTGTAGAGTAATGCAAAAGAAACCAAATTTTATCAGATTTCTGATAAATATCCACCTAGCCTAACTCATCTCTCTCAGAAGAGTATAATTCAGTCTTAAATAAAGTTTTGGGTAGCAAAAAATGTAGACTGTCATCTTGGTAAAACTACTCTAATTTGATTAAAGACAAAATTAAATACAACATTATAAAAACATCATTGCAGTAAAAAACCCTACTTGATGATATTTTTTGGTAAACACAGTCCTCTGCAAAGGGAGTAGCTTTTAAACTACTGAGCTCTCAACAGAAAATTGGAAAAAACATTGGAAGTGATCAGAACATTATACAGCTTCTGCCACACACACAACGTGCCTAAGCTGTCGCTTTCCTTCTCACTTCAAACTCATATTAAGCCCCAGATTTCGAACTGTAGAGAACTTAAGACAAAACTAAACACCATCTGAGAGGAAGTTATGCTTTCACTTATCATGTGGAATTATTACAGACTAAGCTACATCAGGACATCAGCTGGTACCAGGAAATGCATCCCAGTTCATTCAGGAGGAAATGCTGACATATGAGGTTCCTAAATGCACTCTCCTCAATTTCTTCTGGGATTTGCCACCATGTACAGTGGTGCTGATGCCCTTGTTTGTGTAGCTGGGTTGCAAATGAGATCATGGACATGAACTGCAGACAAACAGCCTTCATAAGTTAATGATTTGTTTCGTACAGCTCATTTCACTAATCTGATTTAAGCAGTGCTCCTTAAACCCACTGCTGTCTCAAACTTATGGAAACCTGGTGCAGAAGTGGAAAAGTGGCATTTCCCTGCTTCGTGTCCCCTGCAGAGACTAAGAAGATGCTCCACTCATAAACATGTAGCCAAAGAAATAGCACAGAATCACTGAATGCTTTAGGTAGGCCAAGTAGCAACAGCTGGAGACTTTTTTGTCTATAAGCCAACAATAAATCTGGCAACATGGCTTGAAAGCATTCCACTGGATCTGTCCAGGGTACAGAAATGCTGGAACACACTGGGCAGTTCAGTTCCCATCACTCCACACTGAACTGTGACTCAAAGCATATGGGCACAACTCCTAAAATGCAGCAAAAGTACCTTTGCCACAGCAACGTTTAACTCATTTATTTCCAATCAGTTAGAAACAGATTCAGTTGTAAAGTACAGCTAACTGAATTAATGTAGAGGAAAACATCTGTATTTGAAATGATCCAGGCTGTCCAAAATGCCTTCTCACAAATTTGGAGAGAAAAAAAAAAGTTTTTCTAGAGTTAGAATTTTTTAATTTTGTTTATATATAGTGAAACAGCATTTCCAAACCTGTGGCCCTCAAAGATATCCCAAGGACTACAGACTGTCTTCCCTCAAGTTCTGGAGTGTGTCAGTCACCTGAAAAGAGTATTCCAATACCTTTTATCACTCCTGAATATTTCAGGATCAGATAACTCCAAAGTTAAAGATGTACTTCCCTCCCCGTAAGTACAAGAAGCAAATCAAACACTTCAGGAGAGCAGAATGCCTCCACCAGACACAAAAATTCCTGTTATATCTTAAAACTCATTTAGAAACACTTTCAAAAAATATCATCAGGACTTTTGCAGGAATAAATTTAAAAAGAGTAGAACAGTCATATTAAAATTCCTTAGCATGTCTAAAAATTCAGATTGCAATGACTTGCCATCAGTTGGAAAAAAAAGATTACAACAAAATGCATTACAAAATCTGTTGCCTGTAAATACTCCACTTCAGCCAAATGGCTCAGAATTCATTGCTCAAGACTACCCCAGTTTCGAGGAGACCTGAAAAAGTTTACTTCACCAATAAACTGACTGCTCCCCTTCCTACAGGGAAGTAAGGATTTCTACCAGAAAGGGTATTTCCTCTTTTATGCTTTTTATCCTTGTTGACCACTGGTGAAATTAAATCAGCTTTGTCATTTGTGGGTTTGAACACCTTTCTTGCACCAAACTTTCTGGAAATGCTGATGACGAGGACTGTGACCCTGAATTTAACTCATTATTTAAACAGAAAGCCAGGTAAGAAACAGAACATTCAGCTCTTCATAGCCTAGCATAGACTGGTATATTCTGAACAAACCACTTTTATGATTTTACCTAAAATTGATAATTTGTGGGAGGACAAAGACTACTGCAGAATGTGGATGACAGCCCCTACCCCTCGCTGGGGTACAAAACCCGAGCTGAGCTGCAGCAGCTCCTGACGGCCGTGTCTCGTCTCTCTCACAGGAAGGGTTTAAACCAGAGCCATTCGGTAACACTGGCAAAATTCTCCTTGTCAGAGCACTTCCCTTCCTGGTTCTCAGAGTGCTGAATTAGAAGCACAAAGCCTTACAAAGAAGTGTTCTGCCAGAGCATTTTACCCACTGCTGTGGTATAAAGTATACCTGTAAAATCAGGTTGTGCTTCCAATACCACTTTGTATGTCTGGATAGACAGTTTTTTTCTATTTTGCAGGTAGGTAGTGCATAAACCAGACTTTTAAAACAGCCATTTAAAATGCAAAACTTCTTCAATACGGATACTTGTGGGCAGTTGTGGTAATTTTAATTTTAAACGTGAGCCAAATACACTTACACAGAAAAAAAAAAGGAGGGGGAGATGGAAAACTAACTTCCCCCAAGCACTGCAGTTGCCACAGAACCAGTAAGTTGGAAAAGACCTCTGAGATCACTGAGTCCAAACTGTGACCAAACACCATCACGTCAACTAAGTACCATGTTCAGTCTTTCCTTAAACACCTCCCTGAGCAGCCCATTCCAATATCTAGTCACTCTTTCTGTGAAGAAATTCCTGCTGAAGTCCCAGCTAACCGTGCCCTGGTGGAGCTTGAGGACATGTCCTCTTGCCCTGCCGCTTGTCTCCTGGGAGAAGGCGCCGAACCCACCTGGCCACTCCCGGCTTTCAGGGAGTTGTACAGAGTGAGGAGGTCACCCCTGAGCCTCTTCAGGCTGAATAACTCCAGCTCAACCAGAAACAGGACGAAACAATATCCAAATAATAACACCGCCTCGGAGGTGCCGCTGTGAGCCCAGCGCGGCCATGGGGTTGGGGGATCTCCCAGCGCGGAGGAGCCGCCCCGGCCGGTGCAGCCACACCCCCAGAGTGGCGGGCCCGGCCGCGGCTACCCCGGGATCGGCGGGGCTGGACGGGGCAGGGCCCGGCCCCTCCCGGCAGCGCCGTCCGAACCCTCGCAACTGCAAATCCTCCGCACAGAACAGGGTGTCTGGGAGGGANGGGGAGAGGGGGGCGGGCGGGTGCGTGTGCCGTGCCGGGGGCGGGATCGCCGGCCCGGGGGCGGGGGCACAAACCCCCCACGGGCTGGGGATGCGTGTTCCGAGCGCCACCGCACACAGCCCCCGCCGCGCTGCCGCCGCAGACGTTTCGCGGCTTGTTGGCTGCGGGGCGCGAGCA
>VWZD01002969.1:1150235-1181968 GCA_013396695.1 Sakesphorus luctuosus
CCCCCGAGGCAGGGAGCGGGGCCCGCCGGGTGTCCGGCGCCAGAGGACTCGGGATCAGCTGGCGCGGCCGGCTCAGCAGCTGATCCGTGCCCGGGCGGGAGCGCTCCCTGTGTCGCTGGGGGCGGGGCCCGAGTGGAGGGGGCGTGGCCCGAGCGGCCCCGGGCGTGGCCCGAGCGGCCCCGGGCGTGGCCCAAACAGAAGCGGGAGGGGCGGGGCGGTGTCTCCGCAGCGCAGCGCCGGGTACCGGCAGAGCGCGGGTACCGGCGGCAGGGATGTTCAACTGCTGGGAAGCCGCGCTCGGCGCCGCCGTCTCCGTGCCCGTCCTCCTTTTCGTGGCAGCGCCCTACATCAGGTGCGTCTTACTGAGCGCGGCCCCGGCCCTTCGCACGGGCTGGGCTCCGCGGGGCAGCGGAGGGCGCGGAGCCGCGTCTCGGGGCGGTGTGCCCGCCCGTGTGTGCGTGTGGCGGGGGCGCGACAGCGGGAACCGCGCTCTACAGCCCGCGCTGGGCTCGGGAGGCGTTCAGGCTTCCCGCGCCCCGGTGCCACTGGCGCGCTTAGGCCGGAGCTGTGGCGCTGTCGGGGCCGGACCCAGCTGGCACGTCCCGGCTCTGTTCCTGCCCCGGCGGCGCTCAGGCCGGAGCGGTGGCGCTCCAGGGACCGGACCCAGTTGGTGGGTCCCGGCGCTGTCCCGGGCTCTGTCCTTGCCTCGGCACCGGCGGCACTCGGGCAGGAGCGGGGGGCGGGGCCCGCGTTCACCTCAGGGCGCGGCATTGCAGCCCATTGGACAAATGCTCCCGAGCGCGCGGCCGCAGCCAATGGGAGCCGTGGCCCAACTTGACGCACGGCGGGGCGGGGCTGGGGGCGAGGACTGGCTCAGCAAGGCGCGGGGGATTTGGGGGCGCGTTCCCGGTGCCCCCGTCACGACATGGTCGTGACCGGCTGCTGCGGGTGACGATGCCCGTGAACTGTTCGGGGCCCAGGGCGCAGCGGTGATCCCGAGTGTTAAGGCGAACGCTGCGGCTCTAGGCGCTCAGCCCCGGCCCGAGCCCCCTAAGGAGGTTGAGATGACACGTGCCATCCCCTCTTGCAGGAGGTATGTCGCTGGAGGACAGTGTAAGTCGACGGCAAAGCTGGAGGGGAAGGTGGTGATAATCACAGGAGCAAACACAGGCATCGGGAAGGAGACTGCCAGAGACCTCGCACGGAGAGGCAAGTCACAGTCCTCACCAGCAGGCATCCCTTTGTGGCTGGGGCGGCCGTGCCCGTGTGTCAGTAGTCCCTTTTCTGAACCTCAGAGAGGAGTGTTTCATGCTTATATTGAAGTGAATTGTGTTCCTGAGTTATTGCAGATGAGCCCAGGTGTTGCTCCTCCAGAGGCTGTAGCCACTGCAGTGCAAGTCGCCAGTTCCTCAACTGGTTTCATTGCTTGAACTCCAAAAATGGGCCTTGGGTACATGGAAATGCTCTACACTGCAACTGGTTTGAGAGGACTGGGGCAGTTCCTAGTATAACTGGGTCCTGCTTGTATGGAGCTGGGAAATACTGTAGATCCACTACTGTGCTCTTTAGTTATTCATATTTCGAGCTAATTTGGTGGTTTGGGTAACTGGTAAGAAGATTAAACGACCTGTTCACAATCCGTTTAGAAACTACACTGGTATCCAAGTACCTTTAGGCACCCCTGGCCTGATGTTCCCATTATAGAGGCAGCTATAACCCTATCATACCAGTGTTGTACACACTCCTGACCTGGGAAAACCTGGACAGAGGCACTTCAGATATGTGTTTTCTTGGTTTGAAAGCATCCTTTGGCTGAATGGTACTTCACAAAATAGTAAGAAATGCTTTGCCCTTTCCACTTGGTCCCCTGACTAAAGCCAGTTCCCCGAAGAAACAATATATTGTTGTAATCACTGTGTGTACTCAGCCTGTTTCTTGTAGCCTTGATCATCCAGCGTGCTCCAGTGATCTGTTTCTGTTCTTGCTGTTTTCCCCTCCCCTCCTTGCAGGTGCAAGGGTGATTATTGCTTGCAGAGACACAGCAAAGGCAGAAGCTGCAGCCAGTGAAATCCGAGCTGAGACAGGGAACCAGCAAGTCATTGTCAAAAAGCTGGACCTGGCTGATACAAAATCCATTCGGGAATTTGCTGAGGAATTTCTACGAGGTATAGTCTCTAGATCCTTCTTTTCAGTGAGAATATTTTACCAAATCCCTGCCCTGTGTATCTGTCCCATGTTGGGTACTGTGGTTCACAGCAGGGGCAGGTCAGGCCACAAGCTAGTTTGTGGTAGAAGACTTACCCTTTTTTATGGCGATGTGGCTGCAACTCAGACAGCAAGAGGTTTTTTGACTAACTTGTGCTACCTTCTTGTCTGTCTTCATTCTCTGTTTCCATGTTTAAGGATGTCTGTTGTTTCTTGCAGAGGAGAAGGAACTCCATATTCTCATTAATAATGCTGGGGTAATGTTATGTCCTTATTCCAAGACTGCTGATGGTTTTGAGATGCATCTGGGAGTCAATCATCTTGGTAAGGCCAGTGTAATCATGTTAGCACTCAATGTAGAATCATAGAATGGTCTGAGTTGGGAAGGACCTAAAAGAACATCATCTTCCAACACCAAAATGCCAAAGGAAAATCCTGCTTTCAGATTTTCTCATCCTTCCTTCCTAGGGGAGGATGGAAGGCCAGAGTTAAGAGTTCTGGAGATGCAATGCAGTGTATTTGCTTTTCATAGATCCAGTTTAAGTATCTGTACTTGTTACTTGGGACATTTTGAAATGTATGACAGCTCCAGCTTTTTGAAGATGAGGAGAAAAACTTGCAAGGCCCCAAGAAAGTTTAGCGGTTAATTAAAGGGGGGTTTCTTTTTCCTGGATTTGAAGTGAGGACAGCAGTGAGATACATAAGCAAGCAGGGGAACCCTTCATATAAGGATGACGTTTTGTCTCGCCTGTAGGTCATTTTCTCTTGACTTTCCTGTTGCTGGAGCGTCTGAAGCAGTCTGCCCCAGCCCGCATCGTGAACGTGTCCTCGCTGGCTCATCACGGAGGCCGAATCCGCTTCCACGACCTCCATGGTGAGAAGAACTACAATCGTGGCCTGGCCTACTGCCACAGCAAATTGGCCAATGTGCTCTTCACCCGGGAGCTGGCAAGGCGGCTGCAAGGCAAGTTCCACAGGCAAGCGGAGTGCTTTTCCGCTTGGCTTTTTGAGCACTGTGGATGGGGAAAGTGAATTGAAAAAAGGTCTGGAAATTGGCTGTGCAGAAATTGAATGGTTTGAGGCAAATGTCACTGAGAGCTCTCCGCAGGAAGAAAGTATCTCCTGTCTGTGGAACCAGGAGACTTACAACACTAACTTCTTTACAACAAGAGGGTGGAAGAGTTTAGTAGCTTGGCACAGTGGAACGTATCTCCTTTTTCTTTGGTTCTTGTCAAAAACTAGCTGCATCCATGCAGACAGTGGTGGTATGTGGGTAGAAGCTGAAAACAGAAATACAACTGCAGTCTTCAATAGAAAAGCTGATGCACACTCAGCTGCCTTAAATGTTGGTGGCCTGTAGAACAAGCATAAGACTAGACAGTACCTCTTAAGTCACAACATGTCACAGTCATGTCATTCAGTCCTTTTCATAAACTTAAGCAGTATTTATTTACTCAAACAGAAGCACTGTCTTCCCTAGGAAATCACTACTAGAGTAAATCAAAAGAAGCAGGTGTTCTCAAAAACCTGAAGGAAACTGCTGCTATTTTAGCAGTTGGGCCCTCTAGCACTTTGTTTTGCAGAAGGCATGCAGTGACTGCAGTGTTTGGATGAGAGTGGGGGATGCTCCAGTGTCACAGATGAGTGATTTACAATGCCTAAAGAATTACCATCAAAGGTATTAGCAAAAGCCATTTTAACAAGGTGTCATAAAAGTATGACTTTACAAAGTTTGATGGCAAGGTTCACTTGAAACTTACAAAGGAAAATTGAGTTAGAATGATTCCCACAGGACCAGAAACACAAAGGGTAAGGAAGACCCTCCTGCCGACTCATGAGGTTCAGGACAGACCCCCTAGCTTTCTAAACTTCTTAGGGGGCCCAGATGTGGCTAGGTCCAGTCCTAGTCTCAGACTTGGACAATGATTTATGTCTAATGGAATTATCTATACAAAGTTTATAATAATTATTATTGAGTAGCTACATGGATTAGTAATGTTTCCTCAGTGTTAATTCAGCATGCCATCACTTACTGAGGATCTGTTGCAAGCAAGTGTCTCTCTGCCTGGGTAAGGAAAGCTCTCTTAGTCTCAGGTAAGGAATCTCAAACCTTGAGAGGCATCCCTGCTTAAGGGGAGAGTCACCCAATGTGCAGTCCAGCTGCAGTTTGGGCTCAGCTCCAAATGGGCTCATCCAAAGATGTACTGATGGTGAAAGGTCTCTGCCTGGAGGAGCACCCTTGAGAGGTGACACAGCTCAAGGGGAGATGGTCACCATGCAGTCACACTGCCTAGTAGGGAGAGCTCAGAGAAGGCTCACTTAGGCTGTCATACTCATGGAATAAAGTGGTTGTCTTGTAGTAAAACTGCATACAACAAGAAAGGTACGCCTGACCCTCACTGTATCCACAACTCTCTTTGTTCTTGATAAATGAGTCTTGGAAAAGCCAGGTGCTACTTAACTGCATGATAAGTGTTCCAAGTTCCTGTGCACTGATGCTCAGTGGCCTCTCTGTGGGTTTCCTAGAGGAGTTCTTGGCCCAGATAGGGCTCAGGCCTTTACCTGCTTTGAAGCCAGTATCAAAACACTGTTGCTTTGGTTAAGAGATCAAGCGTATCCGTCACATCCAGCAAGCAGTAACTACAGAGGACTTCACTAACTCTCTCTGTATCCAAGTCTGAACTCCTCCTTTAAGGTACAGGTTATCTGCAGGTAGAATTGAAGAGTATATTACCCTTGTTTTAAAGACACTTTGATGCATACAGGTTTGTCCCAGACTACTTTATTTTGCCATAGGCACTAAAGTCACAGCAAATGCCCTTCATCCTGGTTCTGTCCATTCTGAGCTGGTTCGGCACTCATTTGTAATGACTTGGCTGTGGAAGATATTCTCCTTCTTCTTGAAGACACCTTGGGAAGGAGCTCAGACCAGTATCTACTGTGCAGTAGCTGAGGAGCTAGACTCTGTAACAGGACAGTATTTCAGGTGGGTGCAAGCTGATGAAATGATACACTGTGGAAGGCTACCATGTTGGCATGGGAATATGAGACTTACTGCCATTCTTCATTAAGAAGGGACTGGGTAAGAGGCTGTCTGGTAAGACTGAGGGTGACAAATACTAGAACATACCTCTGCCAGCTCTGCAATTGTGTTAGAAGAAATCCCTGACCTATGCAACACTGCACACAATAGCAGATCCTTTAGTGCCAGGAATATCAATGTACTGAAAGTACAGGAATGGTTGTCACATGCTCAGAGCTCTAATCTGATCTGAGACTTGGGAAAAATCACTTTTCTGTAGAACTGTTTATAAGTTAATGAGGTTACCTGAGTCAACCCTGGAAAAAGCACTTCAGTTCTCTCTGTAGGTTTACCCCACTAGAGCAGAAGTGGAGCTGTGAGGGCTGATGGAGCTGCAGAGCTAGATTTTCAGGTCTAGCATGTGACTAATACCTTGATTCTCCAACATGACAAACCCACCAACTGGGAGGGACTCCTGTTGGGATGCTTGTCACTGTGTCTTGCAAACAGTCTTGTGTAGCTCCCACTACACAACCTGTTATTTCTTGGCCTGTTTTGACTTAGTCCAGGACCCTGCTTAGTCATGCCTTTTCCTGTCACCAAAACTACACCCCTGAGCAGTTCCAAATCATTGTCCTAGATTTGAATACTGCCATTTGAACAGATTCACACAGATATATCTGTCAGTTTCCTACTGGGTGCAGAGCACTGTAACCATCTCATATTTTGGGAAATGAACATGAAAATTTTTCTGTCTTCCCCTGCCCGCCTCTCCATGGATGCTGTTGAAGCCTTTGTATCGTTGCAGAGCTTTCCTCTTGTGATTTGTGACCAGATTAGTTTCTGTAATGACTTTGCCTGATCTTTATTTGGGAGTTTGTTGTATCCTAATCAGACTTGAACATATAAATAGATGTCTTAAGCCTCCTAGAATGACTGTCCATCCCTGGATAAAAATGTAGCATTTATGTGCTGGAGTACAGAAAACTTTGGTGGATTTTAAACTCACGAAAAAAGGTTTTGGACTTGGTTGTAAATTAACATTGGACTAGCCTAAAATCCTTTTCACTTTCCAGACAATAGAATATAAAGCACAAGTATAGACATTAAGAAAAGAATTTGCATGCCACAAGAAGACATGTAGAGTCCACCAGAGTAATTTCAGGAACATCAAAGACTGTGCACTTGGAGCTCTAAAAACACTGGGCTAAATGCAAGCCTTACACGATGCCATTTCCTCTGCACTCCCAGTTATTGCAACATCTAGCATTACACAGGAGAACACATGATCTCTATTCCAGACAGAATGCTGTCTGATTGCAGGAGCTGAGAAGAAAGGAGCCACAGTTCAGAGGATAATAGAGAAGGGGATAACCATACATGGTTATTACAGTGTGATTATTCTTGGGCATATAGTGGGATGAATAGGATGGGATAAATAGTTTAGAATGAAGGGTTATTTGAATGGCTTTTTTGTAGCGTTTGCTAAAAAAGATACTCCTGAAGAAGCTTGGTTAGGGTTAATAGCCCTTTTTTAGTGGTATTAATAAGAATGTTTACTAAGGACATTTCCTTTAAAAGTTGAAACAACAGACAGAGCTAGACTTGCTTGTCAGTTTTTGGTGCCATTGGGAGAGATTCTTCCCTAAAAACTTTAGCTTGATGGCTTTTAGCACCAGCTCTTGCTCATTTGCTGGATAGCCTCCCACTCTTGAACTGACTTGAATTAAGCTGATAGAAGGCAACTCCCTTATCTTAACACAGACATTTAAGAGTGCTAAATGCAGGTTGAGATCTTTGACTTCAAAAAATAAAGAAATGTTCCTCTTTCAGTGATTGCCAGCCAGCATATGTATCCCCACGTGGCCGGGATGACGAGACAGCAAGGAAGCTCTGGAGCGTGAGCTGTGAGCTCCTCGGCATCCAGTGGGACTGAGCAGCGCAGACCTCGCGTGTACCTGGCTAAGCCCAGCGATGCTTCTCCGGGCAAGAGCATTGCTGAAAGACCTCAGGAGTAAAATGCTGACACTTCAGCTGCCCCAGAGATGGCTCTGTGGGCACAACCTAATTTGAATTTCTAGAATACTACACTTAAGGACTGAGATTTGTAAGCAATCACTCCCTCCTAGCTGGAGAATTAGAGCACTGATGCAGGGAGAAACCTTTGCTTGGTATCTCATACAACAGCCTGAGGCTATTGTCCTCTGGCTTTAGAATAGAAAGGGAGGTTGCAGTCTTAGATTTAGACTGTGAAGTAAAAAAGAATTACCTTAAATAAAATTTGGTTGGTTTTTTTTCCTAACAGCAATAGTAAAAGGGTAGGACTCTAAACTTATGATCTAACGTTATGTTCAGTTCCTACTCTTTGACCTGGGAGAGTGGAAGTACTTTAGGATGTTAAGATTTTCTGGCATGTAAATGCAATACAAATGCTCTCAAGCACACAGAAACAGGTGTGGGCCTTTCTGTGCCAAGCATTAGCTTAAGTTTTTAAGTGGAATCATTTTTCTCTGTAAGTAGCTGAATCCTAGCCACTGAGGTATCTTGTCCCCTAAATGCCTACTGATTGCAGCAAGTTAACTGAGTGTTGGCACATCTACTGAGAACCCTGGTCTCAGTGCGGGTGACTGTGAGGTTAAGAGCTGCAGGAATGCTGAAATTGTGCATGGCCAAGTTATCTTACTAAAAAAACCAACATCTCTCCTGTGAAGTGTTGAGCAAAGATGGGATAAAAATTGTCACAGTAACTTCCCCCCAGCTGCACTTTAAATGACTTTAGAACCTAGAAAAGAGAGCAGAATAAGTAAAGAACATCTCAACCATGTTAAAAATATTAAACAACTTCAGCCGAGACTTTAGCTTTAAATGACACCCAACTGCCTAGAGCTAAACAGCTGAAGCAGGAGTTGGGACTACCTTGGTCTTCTAGTGGAGCCAGTACAGCACAGGAAGGTGAGGCACACAGAAATCCTGGCATTTGTCTGCCTGGCACTTACTGGCCTTGGCTGGTCAAGGCTGCCAGCCTGCCCCAGCACTTCCACAGGGGAGCCGGGTCAGTCCACACAGTAGTGGGATTTTTCCCTTGGAACTCTAATGCTGCTTGGGTACAAATTGCTGGAGCGTGACCCATAATCAGAGATTATTTCTGAAAATGTTAAGCAGTCAGAAACCAAGTGCCACAGCTCTTAGGATTATCTTCTGCTTCTGAAAAAAAGTCTGGAAGTTTTTGGACTTGGATATGAGCCTGCCACTGTGACCAGCTGCCAGTTTTGGAAAACAAATGCTAATTCTAATTCTTTCTGTTTGGATGTTACCTATGCAGATCAGTCCTGTGCTACCTCTGAGTAATACTAAATAAAGCAATTTCCTTTTACAACAGGAGACCGTAACTTCTTTCAGAAATGTTGAATCTGTTTACTTGGGTGTTGCTGTTACCTGCACCTGCCTTATTAATGTGGAGAACTCAGTTCAGGCAACATTTTAAAATCCATCTATGTTTCTCCCTGTCACTCTGCCTTTTTTGCCTCCCTCTTTATGCTCCATCCCGATTATGAAGCTAATTCCACAACTACAGTGTAGCAGTAGAATGCTACCTAGCATTGGAGACTTGGCTTGCTTTCTCCTTGTGTTTCCCTGATCTTCAAAGTGGCTTCCAGGAGCAAGAGAAACCATTTTTGAAAAAGCAGAAGGTGTTTATAGTGTGAAGTATTTCTACCCTTGCAGGTCAGTGTTCTTCTCAAAGAAGTCTGATTGAGGATTTAACATAAGATATTAACTACACATTTCCATAGAGAGACAGCCACTTTTTGACCTTGAGCAAGTCATTTATACTTCTCAGCTGATCTATAAGAAACGAGGGAACTAAAGCTCATTTAGCTGTCCCTAAGGGAGGCTTGTAAGGGAGAGTTAGATTAACTTGCAAAGCTTTCTAAAGAGGATTACTGAGTATATGTATAAGGCTGAACTCAGCTACTGGGAGGATTTCTAAAGATGTGACGTTCCAATGGATCTAAATGTAGCAGACAGATTTGCCATGACAGAACAATTATCCCCCTTCTAATTACTCTGTTAAGCCTAGCCAAAAGCAAAATGCAGATCTGGAAAGAGAGCCCCAGCTATGCTGAGATAAAAAGTAAACAGGAAATACAGTAACAGTCATAATACTTTATTCTCTTTTACAAATGTAAACAAACCTTGGTCAGAGAGAAGTTCTTTTTAACTGGCAGTATTCAATCCCTTTTTGCTGACAAAAATTCAAAGCCCCTTGATAACTGGCACTGCTCATGACACAAGGCAGTTAGACAGGATCAAAATTCCAGTTCTGCTGGTAGGAGAAAGATCCCTATGATTCTGGGTTAAGAACATCAAATTACAACAAACACAATATAAAGTGCATCAGGTAGAGTGCAAAGAGGTCAGGAAGAAAGGCAGGTACAGAACTGACGGGTCTGCATGGCAAACTCCACTCTCTGTGCTCTATACAGCTGAAGGGACTCAAGCAGAAAAGCAGGTGTTACAGAAATGCAGGTCTGGATACCCACAAACAGTAAAACCTCCTCCCCAGTATTAGAGATTTAAAACCAACTGAAGACGTAGGTAGTGTCACATTTTAGGATTAGCCATTTTAGGCTGGAAGCCAATGGAAAGCTATGTCAGTCTGGCCAAGGAAACAAAAGCTTTCATTAGTACTGCTCACTAATGAGATAATGCAAATCTGTAGTCAGGGGATTCTGAGAGCTTCATGTGGCCATTTCTGACTGCTTCACTCAGTCATTTCTAGCCCTGCTTTAGTGAGCAGAGCACCTCCAAAGAGAGGTATTTGTGTCAGTGGGGCACTGCTCTTGAAACCCTGAAGAACATGGACCAACTCCTTAACAACACCATGAAAGTCTGTTCTTTCATTACAGTGAGCTTGGGGTTAGTGCAAAACTCTTTCTTGACAGTCTCAATTATTTTATGTACTAAAACTATTTACAATTACATTACACTTCAGAAACCAGTTGTCTCTTCAAGTAAACAACTTTTTAACAAAAAAGTGAATTACTTTTCCTATTTCTTGTGCTGAAATACATGTAAACAACCAACACAAACTGTTGTGGAAAGCCATGCTTTGTTCTGATTTTCTTTTTTTTTGAAGGTCCTACTACTGTCTACCACACTTGGACCGATTTCTCATGTCCCAGTCACAGTTGCAGGAAAGCAGCTGCTTTTTTCACCATCCCTGAACATAGCCATTACATAAAGATTGCTGCTTTTTTCATAAAACTGATTCACCTAACACTTTCAGGCCAAAACCTGTCAATACAGTCTATACAGTCTGTCCAGTTTGGTGTTCTATTGTACTTGGCAGGGACAGATTATCCTGGTAATAAGTAAATAAATGAATGAATCCCTGTGTGACAGGGATACAAGACCACCTGTTGAATTTTGCCACCGCTTGCTCTGTCCTTATTGTCTGCTATACCTGTCGAAAAACTATGGAAGTTTACTGTCAACTGTTCAGTCATAAAGCTGCATAACAACGATTTTTTGGGTATTGCCACAGCAAAGAAAGAGGTATGTGATTTTCAAATATTTGAAAGGCTTATTTTCCCTTTGTATCCTTACAGGATATGCCCTTTATAACTTCATTCATCTAGTAAGGGCTGAAGTGCCATGTATATGGCACACATCACACAGTGTGATTGGTAAGTACAAACCTGCTATAAAGAATCAGCTCCTACCTTTTCAAACAAATTAAAGAGACTGGGTACATTGTACTAGTGGGGGGAATACAAAAAAGAAGTAGCAATGGTTTGTATAGAGGCTTAAAAAAATCTCTGAATTTTAGTCCTTGTAACAGAAGATCTCTCCAATCTTGAAAAATTTTACAGGAAACTCATAATCACAACATTTATACTCTAGGCTGCGTTGAATTGATAAATTTTTTCTGTCCTCTCCATATATGTTTTCTGGATTAAAAATAAAATCCATATTCTGAAGTTCAGTGCTTTTCAAAAGTATCAACCCACCCACTCCCCCCCCAAAAATTTAAAAATTAACAAAACCAAAAAACCAAAACCAGAAACAGAAAGAGAAGTACTCTCTTCCATACACCTAAATCCTTGCTTGTTCAGTTTGAAACTGCCCTCCCCACCCCTGGCATAAAGAGAGCCAAAAAACACCCTGAGGTAGTGACTGTTTGTCAAAATACAGGACTGGCACTTGTAATTTCGTTCCCTTCCTTTCACCAAAGGCACATTAGCAGCGTCCATTTGCCACCAACATGAATCAGGAGACTTCCATCTTACTAAGAAAGTACTGAACTAGATACCTTTAAGCTGTCCCGAAGCCTCCCTTTCTGCATGGTGGTGAATGTCAAATCCTTGTTACTTCCTGGTGCCCTGGGGAAGCCGATTTCTTGTCTTGGGCTGGTGCACTGAGAGCCACTGGGCACAGATGGCCTTCACCACATCATCGCCGCTGCTCTCAGCGAGCTGCCGCACGTGCTGGACCAGCTGCACCGCGCGGGCCTTGTCCTGCCTCACCGACACCAGATACGCAGAACGCAGCTTGTTGCACATCACGTAGGCCTGGATCTGAAGAACAGGCAATCACAGGTGGGTTACAAAGCTGTAGAAAACTAACTGGACAAGCCTAAGCAAAGATTAATGCGAAATCCCCAGTTCAGAAGTGTGTATTACAAGGCAGTAATACCATATTACGGAACTGAGCATAGGAAAAAGCAAATCCAAATGAAAATGGAGAGACAGCTGTATTTTATTAAGTTTGTGTCTTGTAGAAACTCCTTTATTGTAGGACCATGAAAATAGCACCAGGAATCCTATCTTGTGCATTAATTTACCATATCCTCATAGCAAGGAGTCTAAACCTATCATTTTCTTCCATTGCTGGTTCTACAACACTCCCATCTTTCAGTGATAGGTCTTAGAGAAAGGCACAATTAAAAGCCCATTTGTAGCAGGACAGAGGACAATCATAAATCTTAAGATTTTATTCCCAGCTATGCCACTCAGGATCTGCAACAAACCACAAACACTGAACCACAGCCACATCTATGAATATGTATCTACAGTTCACGTATTTATGTGTGACTCTCCAGTGGCTTGGCCAGCTGCTATGAAAGCTAGCAAAGAAACAAAGTAGCTTAGGCCTCACTTCTCTAAGAGAAAAGAATACATCAGAATTGAAAAAGTTTTGTCATCTAACTCTTGATCACCACAGAAATAGTAAAATCCTGAAACAATAAGTTGAAATGGTCATCATTAGCTGTCTGCCATTACCAGAAACTTACACACACCTATTATGGAAAAAGCTGAGCAACAAAACCACCAAACCCACCAATGCACTTCTGAAATACTTTTCCTCCCACTGTAACAAATGCCTAGCTCTCACTCTGAGGACTCTCAAGCAGCTAACAGGGAGAGTACCAATTGGTACTTCAAGTCACAGCTCTATGGTCACAAACACCAGGGCCTTGAGGAATTCATTGTCATTTCTAGAATTTAGGATGTAGCCTTCAAAAATCTGATTTGCATGAGGATGAGAAAGAAGAATGTCAAAGAGAGCCCACAGGCTGTAGACCAAGACTGGGCTGTGTTCAGCTCTTGATAAAAGAGTCCCTCTGCTGTACTTTTACTTACTTTGTTCTCATCACTGTCCATATCCTGAATCAGATTATCGAGATCCTGTATCCAAAGAAGGGAAAAGATATTCACTTTTAAAGTCACAATAGTCTGCAAACCTTTACCCCACCAGGGATCAAACTGCTCTGGACAGCAAGGGCTCCTGAGATCACAGCAGGTGGTTATATTGTGATAGTCAAAGGAAATCATAACATTGTTTCCTATGGAGGCAGGAGATCTCCGCCTCCACACATTCTCTGTGTTAGCCAGGGAAGCTTCATTGAAGGGAGCACCTCCCACTCCAAACAGCAGCATTTGGCAAGATGTTGTGAAACAAAGGTTCTCTCCCTGCCATGGGTACTCATTTGGCAAGTGCAGGGTAGGAGCATGCCACAGCTACTTATTGTTTCCTCTCAGAGTACCTTGTGTAAGGCAAACCACGTGCTCCCACCTTTAAACTATGCACACCGTATGGAGCCAGAAGACCTGAGGGACTCTCTGCAAGAACATCACAGGCACCAGATTTCCCTATAGGCTATACTGTCTATACCCAGTTTACTTCAAAAGGGACAGAATGCAGGATGGAATTACCTCAGCAGGAATGTTCTTGAACTCATCTAGACAGTTTAGGATAATGTTATCCCCATCATTTTTTGCTGCCACTCCAGACTCATTGACACACTTCAGGAGCTGCCGAATCTCACTGTACTTCTGCTGCTTCACAAGCTGCTTGGCCACTTTGCTGTACACTTCTGTAGCCTCCAGCTGGAAGTCCTAGAGTTGAAACATCAGAGCAACACATTTAATGTTCTCAGCAGGTTTTCTCACAGCAAGTCTATAGAACTGAGACAATCTCTCTTAAAGACAAAATATCACACCATGCTCCAAAAAGTCAAAGCTGCTTTGGGGCCTCTGGTTTTCCAGTCACTGCTGGTCAGGGTTGACTTAAAGGTTTGTTATAACCAGATTAATAAAAATCAATTTTTAAGAACAAGAGTGCTGTTACCATCTTCTTTTCAGGGGTGGCAAAAAACCAGTTTTATTTCTGCTAGCAAAAGATCTCTCCTAGGTCCCTACCCCCCTCTCCTCACTTAGTATGTTCCCATTATATTTCTCTAGCCACCCTACGAGCAGTCACCCTTTGTGTACTACAAGAAACAGGAGCAACCAACCATTGTCATCTCCCATATGAAGGAAGAGACAATAAAAATTACAGACTAATCCTGCCATGAATAAGGCAGAAAAAAAAGGATGGAAACAGAAGCGATGCTGAGCAGCTGGACTCACTGCTCCATTTACTGGGGGTACTAACTGCTGCTGCCAAGCTGTGCTGTTTTTCTAAGGTTCTCTGTCTCACTACAAACAGGTGTTCTGCCTCGTACCTCCAGGCCTGAAAGAAGGAGCAGGGCCTGCCACATCCATAAATACTCTCTCAGTTTGGAGGCTATTGAGCTATGCTGACTGATAAGCACCTCAACTTCTACAAAGATATGAGGAAGGAGAGGTCCCCAGAGAGTTTCCAGCTAACTAGCTTTGCTCTCTGAAGTCAGAAGAACAGTACAGGGATAGCCCTGGCCTTATGTATTCACTGTGTCTTTGCACAGCTGTCATGAACTGCAGAGAACTACCATGTCAGAGCTCCCCACACGCATCTGTGATTGTGGTTTGCCAGCATTAAGGCTCTGAACAAGGTGCACAGCAAAGGAAAAGCCATACTCAAGAACCTCTCTGGAAATGTCCTGCTGAAGCAGCACCTTAATTTCCATACCAAGTTTCCTCCAAATACATGGACACATAAGGCTTGAACTTGTGACTTTTCTTCACAGGAGTTTTTTCTTTAGGGGGCTTAAAATACATTTGGAAAAAAAAAGGGAGGGGGGCTTTTGTTTAAACAATTGCTACTTGCAGGAGTTACACTGTAATAATATTGCTTATTACATCAAGTTTTTCCATACCTGGATAACTCTAAACGCAATCCCAAACCCCTCCTCAATGTTTTTGCCTTCCAATATGACCTGAAAAGAGACGCATAGATAAGTCTGGAATGCACATTCCTTTTTCATTATATACAGTTAAATAATATTAATGCAAATCCAAACTTTGCCCAGAAACCAAAAGACAATGCATTACTTCAATAGAAAACAGCATCATCTCAATCAGGACAGCAATATAGGGTCTACTGTCACACACTGATGCCCTGTGGGATATTAGGCAACTTAGAGATGGAGATGAGACGAAGTTAAGAATGGTTAGAATAACAGCAGTATTTGCCTTGCTTCAAAATATATAGTCAAAAGGCATATTACTATTTGTATTTGGGATCCTCTGCCTCTGAAAAATTTGAACTTCGAGGAGAGAAGCTCCAAGTTCTCACACGTTCTCTGCTATTTTGAGGGAAATCATGATTTTTTTCATAGGTGCCCAGTTGCATGCATGTTTAAGTAGTCTGCCCATGAAAAATAAAAGGGGCTGCGCCAGCCATCAAATGCTTCAACCTGCTTATCATGTTAGTATTGTGAATGAAAAAAAGAGCTGTGTATACAATAGCAGTAAGTACCTTGCAAGCAACATCCATTTTCATGTTATTGTTTCCAAAGAGTGTAGGCAAGCAGGAACCTGTCATTTGAGATGTTCCTGAGCTCTCACACTGATGCAGGAATTTTGTTACTTCCATCTGCAGATCAACTGTATTGATGTGCCTAGATAGTAAAAAAATTCTGACTTTATTTTGCAATAGAGAAAGCATCAACTATTATTTATGTGAACTTACTAATTTCTTCAACACATTTCAAAAGAAGACAGACTTCTAAAGAATTATTTTAGCTACTTTTTGACATTGCTTTTTGCTCAGCCAAGTCTGCAGCAATGAGATTACTTTTCAGATCTGTGCACTTAACACGCTCGACAAGCTGAAGTAGATTAATTGTTCCCATTATTTCAAAGAAGCGAGCCAGAGAGTCTGGATCCCAAATAAATATCCACACCTGCTTTTTCACCTCATCACACACACTCCCCTCCTCAGCTTTAAGTGAGAATCTAGCCTAAAAAGAAAGGAAAAAGCCTTAAGAAAATCAAGATATTAAACCCCAAGTACAAGAGAGACTTAGCTAAATTTACACTTTGATTTTTGAATTCAGGGATTCAGTTATCTCTGGCACCTATAACTTGTACATAACTGAATCTTATGCATTAACCCCAGTAGACAGCGAAGCACCACAAAGCTGCTTCCTTTGTGGAGAGGAAAGGAAAAGAAAAAGAAAAAAACTTCTGGATTGATGTATAATTATCTGTGCACTGTACGGTTTTTGCTTGTTTTTTAAATTAAAGGAAGGTAATATGATATTCAAATATATTTTTAGTAGAAACAATCACCCATCTTCTGGGTTGGGTTGATGGGGAAAAAAGTGATGGGAATCCTATACTTGTAACTACATAAAAGTCAGATTTGGGTCAAGCACAACCAGCATGTGTTAAATGGAACCAATAAAAAAGGACTCTAAAGCCTGGACTCCACTCTCCTATAACTTAGCTTCTTGTTTAGAGATACCTTGACACGTCTGTAGCAGACATTTTCTTCCGAAAAGTGAATGCAATTTTTTTACGTCCTGCACTTCTTGAGACCTCCTGCAGATAGACTTTGAGGTGGTCCTTGATCTTTAGAAGCCATGTCTGTTTTCCTCCCAGTTCAGTGTAAGACTTTGCTCCATGAGTGAAAAATCTGATGCAGGTCATGGCAGCACGGACATGATCCTGGAAGAAATGTACTGAAGACTCAGATGGACCAAAAGACACCACTTTCACTAAAGGCTGACTGTACTAAAGTGGTCACATAAAGCAGGCAATGCTCTGTTTTCTTTAAAGCATAGTTATGCTACCACAACATGCCAGATCCACAACATGAGTAGCAGGTCAGCTTCAGTGAGGCTCAGGCCTTTCTATCTGATTTTAGGACCACAAAGGAGCAAAAATACATTTGTCCTATGTCCAGATTTACACTGAAGTAAATGACCAAAAGTCTGACAGTATTCAGCATTGCACTGAAGAGATGGCACCGTCCCTCAACTTACTTTCATGAACTGTTGCAGCTCATACAGAATATGGTAATAGTTTTTCCTTTGCAAGTATTTGCAGGCTGCAATCAAGTAGACTCCCCAGCTCTCCAATCCTGGATCAATGGTTTCCAGCAAGTTTTCCAGCATGTGCAGTTTCCCACTTTCATAACTTGGAATGAAGATCCCTTCAATAAACACTTCTGATGGGGATTCCTACACAAAGAGAAAGTAGCTCGAAGCAAATGTACTGTAGCTTATTTTCTTTATGCAACATAAAGGAGTATTAAGTGTCAGAGATCATAAAATTAATAAATAATTTATACTGAAAGGGGTCTTAACCACTGAAATTATGCCACCAACATTGCAAAAATATCCAAATTTTCTTTAAAAGCAAATTTAAACTGATATAAAGGATATTTGACAAGGAAATTTTCCATGTCCTCTGAACTGTATGACAACAGTTCCAGGTTTTCAGCATTTTTTAAAAAAAGATGAAGTGCTATTAATGCAGAACCTCTACAAAATAACAAAAAGCAATGTTTTCTCCTCTCTAGAAACTCCTGTTTCAACACAATGTGTAAAAGAGATCAAATACAAGATATAAAGATCAAAGGGGTTTTTTTGTGTCCCTGAATTGTCAGTCACTGGATAGTTTGTATAACAACATTCAGGACCTCAGAAGACTGTGCAGAAAACCACCCAGAATGCTTCATGATGCTCATTACCATTTTTCAAATTTCAGTGTCATGATGGCAAATTTAATTACCCACCTTATTTAACAAGTGAAGCAGTGCCTCTCTCATACAGTCATGCCTCATGTAAAAGCTTATTATTGCCAGATTAGTGCCATAACTATGTAAATAGAACAAGCACTCCTGATAGTAGCTGTTGTGTTGAATCTTCCCCTCACACATCATCTCTAGAGACAGACTTTTTGTTCTCAGTGTTGCTTCAAGTTCCCTCAATGTGGCAAAGTAATCATCATCCTGTCGTTAACAAAAGAATCAACAATAGGTGATGAGCAATAGAAAAATTGTCTTCCCAGTTAGGTCTTGTCACTCAGGTCTAAAACATTTCTGTTATTGTTTTGAAAACAGATAATGCTTTAGAGGAGTTAGAATCCAGTAATGCTTTTTATAAACACTAGATTGGAACACTGCTATACACAGAGGTGCTGCATGTTGCTGTTGCCAGAATGGCTGTTTTCAAGAACAAGTAATTCCACTGTCAACAGCTACTTCAATAGTCAAGTTCAAACACATTTTTTATTCCCCTAAAATATGTACTACTAAGTTGTCTTTAATCATTATGATTCTGCAGTTACTTAGCCCTAAAAATAACTTTTTAGTCCCCAGTGAGAACTTCCAGACCTAATCTCAAACCATGCAATACTGGTTTTTGATAAGAAAAGAAGATTGGGACAGCATTGAAATTTTCCTTTGAATTCCTGCAAAGTTATCAGAGTTTCAGTAGAAAAACTGCATCATTGCAGCATCACAGTATGTTGCAGGGATTGAGTTGAGCTTCCTCCAACTGTAGTAATAACACGTTAACATGGTACAGCTTCTTTTCCCTCCACAAAGTGTGCCCCAAATTACTATAAAATCCTGTGATCTGATTCTCAGCCACTACTTCACTGTTATGAAACAGCTAACAAATTTCTCCACAATATTCAGTTTACAATATGCAATCATAGCTAAAGAAATAAAAAACCCCTAACACCTGATATTGTAACAGGTATTGCTATAAGATATGCATTAAAACATCATTACTTGGCTTTGCCGTGGCCCTTAAGAGCAGACAGAAGAGGAGATTCTTACTGCAATGAGTATTGGCTTCACTGTAGCCTCCAGGTACTGTATCACATCCTGGACAAGCCTCGAACCGTGGTTCAGCTGGTTTAGGTCCATGGGTGGCTTTAAACATCGGTTAAACTTCTCTCTTGCTGAACTTAAATTTCCAGCTTTAAGGCAAGCCATACCCCAGGCATGCCATGCTCCACCTGGATCCAATCCAGATTTTGTAGAAACCTAAATTCAAAATCATTTGTTAATACTGCACCACAGCCCCAGCACAGAAAACAGGAAAACCGGCTTATCACACAGTCTGTGATTGTGACCTTTCACCTCCTACAGTACACATCCCATTAAAACCAAACAACAACTACTGCCACAAAAGGCCGACTACCAAAACACCCATGATCTCCAAATGTGGAAGTATTTTTTAACATTCAACTTTAAACTACTGTTTATCTGGGAAATTTCAGTTCCTTAGTTTTAAAACATGGCATTTTCACATTTGCTTCTCTAAAGCAGATGGTTTCCACAGAGCAGAATTCATCCCATTTGCGGTTTTAAAAAAACAACAGAAGATGCTTCATGGACCACCAGGACATTTTTTTATTTCATACAACTTTGCTGATAAAATTTAATCCTGATCTTCTTAACTAGGTGAGCTGCTTTAAAACATGTGCTATTTTTATTTGTGTAAGTCATCTATTTATTCATATAGGTCATCTGTTTATTAGCCCTTAAAAAAATCATGATCTTGTTTGTGGTATCTTAATTCTGTACTTAACAAATTGCAATGCCACAAAACAGAGGATTGCAAAATCCTGGGAGCAGGAGGAAGACAGACAATGGCAAACTACACTAAAGGAGCTCTGAGGCATAGATTTGCCAACATTGCTGATTTCCAAATAAATACTTGGGAAAGGTGCCTTGTTAGTGTCTGCTAAGGGATTACAGACAAATAAAATCAAACATACAAGCTTCAGAAAAAGTTCTGCCACAAAGGATGTCTCATCCCCTCTACTGATGCAAAATTCCTCCATTTAAAGACTTTCTTGCAGTTAATGCATTCCAATCCTAACTGTACCAGGAAGCAAGGTTGCTACCCTTCCCTTCTGCAGCCTGCTCCACAGCAGGACTTCTCAGAATTTTTTTCAGAAAATTATTTCTTCCTTGTTTAAAAACTTAAATCTCAGTTTGTAACTTGAAATATTGTCCATTTCACACATCACATCCATCTAAATTCAGGAGGGAGAAAAACAAAAGCCAGTACAGAGCCATTAACGCTGACATCCCTCCACTGATATTACCTCTATTGCTAGTTGATAGTACTCTGCTTCCAGAAGCTGATTTCTTAATCTTGTTACTGCTGCTGGAAGAAGAATCTGATCCAAAGATGGTATAGGACGGTAGGCAGCAGCAACCAAAATATTCAACACATCTACCTTGCTGATGTAGCTAGAGGTTAAACAAGCACATACAGTTTGACTGTTATCATACATTAAAGAACTTCATTTCAATGACAACTCTCAGAACAGTGGTTTCTAAATACCAGTATACCAGGTTTCTCAGTCCATCATACTATCCCTATATATACTATAACACTATTTGTTATTACTTGGGGGGTTTTGCCACGTTCAGTGTAACACACTGATGGCAGAAACCAGTATATCTGAACAAATCAAAGCAGCACATGTAAAATTATATATTACACTTGCCACCTCATATGCTTTAAAAGCTTGAGGAAGTGTAAAATGTTCACTCTCATGAAGCACAGGTTTTAAATCCTGTATTAAAATATGGATTCAAAGCAGATACACAATATCAGAAGTAAAATATTTACCTTAGTCTTTGTAAATCATTTCTCCCTAGTCCGAGAATTTCCTCAGTAATTATTAAGTAGTCATGTTACTTGAATTTCTACTATGTGAACTCTTACATTATTCTTACATTGTGAACTTCTTGTTTAAAATGTCTACAGTGCAAACACAAAACAGCCCTCCCACCCTCAAGTCCCCAGTGAAAAAGGATAATGCTCTCAACAGTACCTCAATCCATGCTACTCAATCCATGCTAGTGAAAATCTGATTAAGTCACCTGTCACAGAGAGCTAGGTCCTGGCTCCTTCCAGCTTTTACAAACATCATTTTGGCACTGAAGAGCAATTGTTTCATTATGTCCATAAGGAGACCAGCATCCACCTCAGGATTGGTGAGCCCTTGGGACAACTTGCAGCAGTGTTCGATCAGCTGGTGGCCACACACTATGCTGTCACTGTGCAGGCTAAGGATGGCAATGCACAGGGAAGAGCTGGGAGCCTGACAATTTGAGGAAAGACAGACAAATATAGGTATTGAGGTAGTTCTCCAGGGAACTGCTTATACTGGACTCTCTCTCTCACCTGTTCATAATAAAATTCACTGCGTATGACTTCATTCTCCTCTTCATTCAGGGAAAAATTCCACTCAAGCTCCGTTGCCTTGGGCGTTCGTACCACTGCAGAATATTCATTATTAGAAGTTTCTGCAGCAAAAAGAAAAACAGCAGGTAAAAATCATTGCACAAGATGCAAGAAAACTGGGTAAGGACACATAATGCAGAGTATTCCTACACTCTCCTACAACAATCATCTATAATCCTCACATTGTGTCACTTCCTGCCAGCATCACATGTCCAGTACAGATTACAGAAATATTTCCACTCCTCAGCAGGCTGCCAAATTGTACCTAAACTTACTACCAATGTTATCAAAAACTGCTTCCAGTAACATGTTCAAATGATTATCCAACTCTTAACCTACTAGGTATTAAGCACAGGAATGTTCCCCTCTTTAGCCTTCCCTCAGGTAACTCATTAAATATTTCTGAGGAGGCAACTGGAAATATGAGAGTTGTGGGTTTTGGCTCAAAAGGGAAACTGAAAAGCCAGTTGTAAAAGAAAGGCTAAATTGACCTAACTGCTTCTATCTTCTTTTTAGAATTCAGGTTATTTGAACATACAGTCCAGGAGCTTTAAGCTGAAAGATTTTGAGATGAAGACCTAATTTGTAATGTTAGGTTTTCATATAAAACAGTAATGCAGAAAATTGGGAGTTTAGACCAAATGAACCAAGAAATTTAGGTTCTGTGAAAAGTAATTTTCTTTCCTCCAGATTAAGGAAATCCGTAAAACAGAACAGCTACAAATGAAATACTGCCTGTCAACTGAGTGTGGCTGGGAATGCATAAACCCTTGGATGCTCAAGTTTGTGATCATGGTTCCAAAAAAACAATGGTTAATCTCACAATGCCAAGAAATGGAGAATAATGCCAGTTTGCTACTCTTTCTGCTGATCAACTTACTACGTGAAAAAAAAATAAAAGTCTCTAAATTTACTGACCTAGACTTCACATCACTTTTTAGATTAAGTAACTCCAAAACTATAGGATGAATTAAAAACAAACAAAAAAACCAAACATCCCACTTACCCCATTTCTAAACTGAACTGGAAACTGGATTAACATACACAAACCAGGCTTGAAAATATTTGATAAGCCTTCTTAACAATCTCACGGGGTAAGTTAGAAAAGCAAAATAAAACTCTTTCCCTCTTAAATCTGAGAATTTCCACATTGTTCTTATTCACTCTTATTGAATGGATCCTATAGGTCCAGTGATGCATAGCAATGATGCAAACTAAGAGAAAGATCTAACCAGAAGCAGCAGCTCAAAAACTGCATTTCAGCTGTTTTAGTCTTGAAACAAAGGAAGGAGTAAAGCAAACCTCCATAAACAGCAGGGGGGGAAAACGCTCAAAGCTCACCTAACTTAAAAAAGGAATAAATAAGGAAAAATATTCTCCTTTGCCTCGAATACCAGAAAAAGCAAAAACCAGTAAATATGTTCTGAGCAAAAATGGCAGAGAAAAAGTCAATTAAATTTTGTTATTATTCCTGAAGTTTTATGATATTAGATGTGGAAATTGAGGCACCAAAGAGAAATTACTATATTCACACAACTCGTGCAGCAGGAGGAACTCAGGACACAACCAGACCTATGAGAGGGCCTCATCCTGTGCTACCTCCACCCAGCACGGGGTATGCAATACCACAGCACACTGCAGTGGTGTTCAGAATTGTACCGTCGTGGTTTGTAAAAACAGGAGCACTCAGCACAGCTCTGTAGTGGGATAATACATTCCTACTCATACCACACCCTCTCAATGACTGTTCCTAGAATGCAAAGTGCATTCTCCAACTGCTGTTTTTCAGTTTCTTTCTTTCACACCCATCCAACACATTCAGTATTGGCTCAGACACCCCTCCTAATTCTCAACTTACATTAGTTTAGAATGCTTAGTTTCAGCCTGTACATGCATAAAACATCAGTGATATCATGTAAGTGAAGTTTTGGATCACTCTTCAGCTGCAACTAGATATTTCTAGGTGTTACCAGCTTCCAGTTTCTAACTGCTAATGAGACACTTTAAAAAACTGAGGTTTAACATTACTCCATTCCTTACCTTCCACTTGGTCCTCATCTTCTTTTCTGCTGTAATAAAATGACAGAAAGAACTGTCATGCCTAGTTCAACACACTGGGGGAAACATAGTTTTAAAAGATATCAATATAGTTAGCCTTTTTGGAACACTGTTGTTTAAAAACCTAACATCTCTCCCCCGCTGTTCTCTTCAACCCACTGCCCTGCCCCTAATCTAAGAATCTGGAAGTCCAAGATCTCATCTCTGCATTACTGTATTTCAACTGCACTAAGTAATTGGCTGTTATGACCTGCTGTAGGAACAGTATTATAGTTGCACACATCATAAAAAAATCAGACAATGAGAACAAGAACTGCCCAGAGTGTGGATATGTCACAGATAAAATGATTGTCTTTGGCATCCAGGTCTCTGTCCTTAAGATGTAGTTAGTTTTAATATACAAATATGGCGAGTATAAAAGAACCCCAGGCATTAATTAATTAAAACATGACAGGTGGCATTCAAGCTCACTGTTAGGCTCTGTCGACCTAATCTGGTAGATAAGCAACCATTCTGATGCAAACTGGTCCAGCTGGCAGTGACTGCACGTTCCTTCTCAGGTCCCTCTTCAGATCTGCACAGTAGTGCTGTTTCCCTAGGAAGCCTGGTAACACTGCCATAGTGGACACACCTACCTGCTGGCTTGCTCGGAAAACAGGAAATGCACCCGAAAGCGTGGCTGGAAAGAGTAAACTTACTCTGTGACCCTGGCAAGCCTGCCCACGGTCACAGAGAGTAAAACTCTTCTCAGCTGCACTTTTCACTCAGCCAAAACTCAGCTAAAAGCAACCACATCACGAAAATCTGTCACCACAGCTGTCCCTTTTAATAAAGGCAGTTTCCAAGCTTACCTAATCATGAACTTTATTTTTTAATCTGTAAGGGTTCAAGGAGTCATCATCAAGGGATCATGGAAAAAATTAAAACATTCATATGTTCAGCAGAGCCAGTCAACACACAATGTTAATCCAGGAGCCAAGTGCATCACAAGAAATTTTGTCACACTGTAGCAGTTTGTGCTGACTGTTTTGCACCAAAGCATTCAATTCTTACATTAATCATTAATTGATGCTTAAAGAATTCAAGACTTGCCTGGCCCTCTGGTGCTCTTTCCAACGTGGAAAGTAAACTGAGGCAAAAGGAACATTCCCACAGCTATTAAACCTGAAAATCCCAACAGCTGGAGGCCAAAAAGCCAACATTATTATATTATCCAGATAAACCCAAGTGCTTATGTCTCTTTCATTCCATTCATGTACTCTGCTGTGTACATGCAATTGAGGAGAACTAGAACAGGACTCACGTGCTTGTGTCTTGCAGCAAGCCAGGCAGATTTTCCCTGTTGCAGTAGCCATAGCATTGGTCACACACACGAGACAGACTTTCTCTGCAAGCTTCTACTGCCATTCTCTTGGTGGAGCAAGAGCTGCACACCAGCCTTCCACAGCGCCTGCAGTGATGGCGCCTGTTAAACTGAGCAAAAGGTCATGGATGAGCCACAAAAAATTACTGAAGTCCTCTCCTCTATCTGTCTCCACTCATGAGTAAATTTACTCCATTTGAAGAGAGGAAACACCATGCAGGATAAGGCTTTTCAGAACCACACAATGATTGATTCTCCCGGTTACAATTCCTTTTTGAAGAGGGTATGGCAAAGAAAAAAAAACCAAAACCAAACCCCAAAGGCCAGTATTTAAAATATGTTTGCTGCAGTCTTGGGCTTTTCATTATTTAAATTGTCCCAATTTTGATCACAATTAGATCACCTCTTGGAAAAGTTAGAAAGCTTTATACTGTTCTTCTGACACAATCTTAGTAATTTCCAAATTCAAAAGCAACAGGTACTTTAAGAAAACAGTACTGTTTCTAAGCAGTAGAAGATAACTGACTGCCAATCCACTTAAAAAATTAAAAATGAATGTTATCCCTGAGAGCACCAGTGGAGTTGCTCAAGTACTCTATGAAACAATAGGTTTTAGAAACGTGTCACCAACAGCAAAGATTTTATTTTCTGTATTGATAATCTGAATTATATGATGACCATGTTACTTCTTGCCAGCACAGTCAACTAGACAGGCTTTTGAAATATTAATACTGCTGCTGTTACACATTTTTGAGATCTCATAGTTGTCTTTTTTTGATGATCAGATCCTCTTTAGACTCTATCATGCCACAGAACTCTGCAGGGAGCTAACTGTTGTCCACTGTCTACACTAAATTGAAACCAATGGTTAAATTTTAAAGGACTGGCAATCTTGTCAGGCCTATGGTGGTGCAGACAAACCTGTTTAAAGTAGCTAGTGTCTCTTAGCAGACAGACAATGAGGAAGTGCTCATATTAAGGTCACAGTTATAGGATTGTCTGTACTTTGTTTTTGTGCCTTACCATAGTAAAGCGTTCTGTTTTGCAAACCATACATATCGTTTCAGTGCCATCAGGTATCCATTGCTGCTTTGGTGGTGGCTTCTCAGGAGGCACAAATTCTTGAGGAAACAAATTTTGCTGCAGACTTCTGTCTCTCGGACTTGCAGATATGGGTGTACCTGAAACAGAGCCAGGCCAAGAAAAACATGGAATAGGATTGAAGCTGTTTGATGGTGTCTTGAGTACCAGAAAGCACTACAGACTTACTGAGGCTGTAAGATCTTTCTGGCTCACAAGATGACTACCATTATCTTTCAGCTAGGCATGGCAGAGTAATATTGTGTAAGGAATATATATGCTTTAATCTAAGATTGTGAGACTGTAAACTTATATACTTCAATACTGATAAATGAGAGTACATACTTATTAAGAGACCTTTGCCAAAACAATTAGAGAAACACAAGACAACTTGTCAACATCTGTTCCTGTATCACAAGCAGACTTAGAGGAGGAAGAAAAAAAATACCATGATCATTTGATTCCAAAAAACAATTCAGCATAAAATAGAATCTGAAGTATACTCAGTGAAGGCATCCCTGAAGACTGAGAGTTTCCCTTGTTATCTCAGGAGAGATGAGGTATGGCTAGCAACATCACATCCCTCCCTATTCAGGTCTTTTCAGTCTACTGTGGAGAAATCAGTTCAGAGAGGCAAAAGTTTAAGTCTTTGGTCTTTGGGATCTTTAACTTTGACAATTAAATACTCATCGAATCAATTTTACAATATTACATAGACTTTCAGTTTGTGTCATGTGAGTCAGTTACATGACAGGCTGATTATAAAGTTCAACCTGTCATTGCAGCCCTGCAAGCCACCTTCTGTACACATGAATACTAAACCAAGAAAGAACAAAAATCTCCATTCCACTAAAGCTAATTCATGCTCCTCCAAGTAGATACTGGATTGCAAAGAAACACTGAAGGACAATGCATTCAATTTTTGTAAAGGCTGACCATTATGAAAAAAACTGAAGAGCTACACAGCCCAATCCAAGACACTGCTGTCACTTCATGTAGGCAAGAAAGGTCTTCAAGATACAGAACCAGGAAATAGTTCAGACATGCTGAATGGTAGATCAGGATATCACTGTGCACTTCTAATTTGGGCCTATCACTTGCTGAGAATC
The DNA here is from genome assembly GCA_013396695.1 of Sakesphorus luctuosus. NCBI lineage: Eukaryota > Metazoa > Chordata > Aves > Passeriformes > Thamnophilidae > Sakesphorus > Sakesphorus luctuosus. Next base: position 1,177,001 of record VWZD01002969.1, read on the forward strand.
ATCTATTTCTTACACGCCTTTTCATCATCATCAGCATCATCATTATTATTGTTACTGTACTTTACCTAATTTCAATTATTCAACTGTCCTTATCTCAACCCACAGGTTTTATCCTTTTCCAATTCCCTTCCATGTCGCACCTGTGAAGGGGCTGGTGGGGGGAGTGAGCAAGCAGCTGAGTGGTACTTAGTTGCTGCCCAGGTTAAATCATGACAGGCATTAAGGTCTTTACATTACCAGTAAAGCTGACAGGAGACAGTTCTGATGATCCTGATTTGGACAATGCTTCACACTCTGATACCTGACTGAGACTTTCTTGGATACGTATCAGAGAATCTAGGACAAAGGGAAGAAAGGAAAAAAAAATTCAGAGCACAAGACGGGCCAATACATCTATCTGTTTTCAGGATTAGAGGAATCCATTCACAGGAGTACGTAAGAATATCAGCACAAAACAAGACTACCCATGTAAGTACACATTTCTGTTTTCATGAAAATTAGTCCATGGCAACTAATGTAAAAACTATATAAATTTCAATGACGTAAAAAACAAAGAAAGGGATCCTTATCAAAGCAGTGGAGTATGGACAGGTACAGGAATAACGCAGCAGAGAGTAAGTATCAGATGTGAAAAGAAGATGGCTCATGGCAAATATTAATGCTTCACATTGCAGTGGAAGGAACGTATGTACTTTCAAAGTTATAGGTCATTTGGCAGGAAGAGATAGATAAGTCTGATGCTTTTATTTTAGAAGGAGCTGCACCTTTAAATCACAAAATGAAACCAAATTTGGAAACTGGCATAATGCAAGTTGGTACCATATCTGTAGGTATAAATAGATATGGATAGGTACACACATTGTTTTTAATACAGTGACACATAAGCACTGGACTGGATCTGCAGCACCCTCTGCTGTTCCAATTCTAAAACAAATGCAGAAGAACCCAAATCAACCTGGATGAAAAGGGATTGGCAAACCAGAAAGCAGAATCATACTGAAAATGTTAAACAGAACTACAAGTTTAAAAGTCTTCCATATGAAGACTCCATATGGTAGGAGAAAACACTATGCAAGAATAAGTCCCCATTCTACTTGAGGGAAGTTGCAGTTGGCTGCAGGTTTTAGAACTGCTTAAGTAATCAGCGACTTCATGTTAAATAGGAATAAAATAAAATTGATCAGTATTATACAAGAAGGAGCAACAGAGGAAAAGCCCAAGAAATTTTTGAAGCTGTTGGTCTTTGAAAACATCTATTTACAAGAAAGGCAAAGACTTTAAGAACGTGTTCTGGGCTAGAGGGAGATCAGAGATACACATCCAAAAATGTTGCGGAATGATTGCTGAAGTGATTCTGGGGGGATATTGGCCTCTCTTTCCAAAAGGAAAAACAGCATTCTGATAGACAGTCACCTGATCTCTTTTCTTTTAATGTGAAAGGGAAGTTGAGAGCTTTTTCTGCATACTTGGAAAGCAAATTGTTAATGTCTTCTACAGTAAAACCAATGTCCTGCCCAGCTAAGAGCTGGTGCAGTGTCTGCACAGCGACAGCTACCCAGTCCACCTTCATATTCATGAGCAGCTGTTCCAGCATGAGCAGTGGCCTTGAAGAGAGGTGGAAGTAGTTAACACGGGAGAGCTCAGGCAGAGTCAGCAGCACCTGAGACACAAGAAAAAAGTGTATGACAAAATTATACACCTTCAAATCTGTGTTTCTGTGAGATTAAGGACAAGAAACCAGCACAGTACCATATGCAAAGATTGCAATAAAAGCTGGAGGCCAAAAAAAGGAGGTGGACTTCTCAGACCTAGTCCTACTTCGGTTATAGAATTACTGAGTGGATTTGCAGAAATTACTTAGTTTCCACTTTCCATTCTATAAAACAGTGCCTCATTTCAGAGGGTATCGAAGAGAGGAAAACCTTTTGTGACCCTGTGACTAGTATGTTGTAGCAAAGTACAGCACATTTTCTTATTAAAATAAGCTTATAAAAAACATATTAGCCCAATCCTAGCCCTTCCACCATTTGAGGAAATGTTAAGAGGAGAAAATAAGAGCAATTCTCCTCTAGATGGACAGCTAACATGGGCACTTTTCAAATTAAATCATGTCTTCCAAAGGAACAAGTAAGGCAACAGGAAGCCCAGCAGAACACTGTTGTGGCACACAATGGAGCAAGCTGATATTTGTAGTTCTACACCAAAAAAGACATTAGCAAAAGCACTGCATTTTGTTTACGTGTAAAGCATTCAACGAAGGTAATCTACTGATTAATGCATCTATTCCCAGAATGAGCACAGAACCTGTAGAGACAATGGCCATCTAGAAAAAGGAGTGATACTTTCCACCTCTGGAAGGCACCTGGGAGAAACATGAAGTGTCAAAGACCACCATTCAGGTGGGCATATGTAGGACACCTGGTGTTACTGACACAGAGAGTAAGTAGAGGAAACTTTTTTCTTCACTTGGGACAAAGATAACAACTGTTCTGATAAACATCACAATTTTATTTTATTCCACCCTACCCTCTTTTAGCCTGTGTGTTCCTCCACTCCCTACAGCTGTAACACAAGACTGTTCTGTTCGTACTGGGAGTTAGAATCACGTCATAATATGGAACTGCAAAGAAGGAAAAGGGAAGAGATGTTTTAAACCATCTCTAACTTTCCTTCGGATCCTGAAACTCAGAATCTTAGACCTGATATGGTGAAAATGCTTGAGTAATACCTACAGACTTCTTCTATTATGGAAACATAACGCATTGTAAAATTACTTATACAATTCTCTGCTGCTGTTAATGCCTCAGCACAGGAGTTCTCCTCACCTTGGATCCTATGCAGAGTGCCTGGATTTCACTGCGGCGTGCTGCTGTCAGACTGGCGTAGAAATGAGCTGTGAGGTAATCAGCCAAGAAGTGAGAGGCTGCCAGGTTTGGATGCTGGTCAAGGGATTGTTCACTGATGGCAAGGCAAATACCAGGGTCTCCAATTCTTTGTAAAAGCTACAAAACCAAACACAATACTGTGAAACCCTACAACACTCCCAGAAGGCAGACTTACAAAGGCAAATTATTGCCCTACAGTGTTCCAGCAAGAAAATTAATTGGGACAAGTATCTTAGATATATATGAGGATCATTTAAGTAATCCATTTGTAGACTACTCACTGCCCATTTTCTCCATTTATGAATCAAAACATTTTAAAAGTAAAGTAAACAAAAAATTAAGCAAGGAATAGGACAGAAGGTGTAGTGGTCAGAAGTCTTCACTTTGCTTTGAGGGTATTTTCAAAGCTATGTAGCCTGAGAGAGCTTCCACTGTATTTTACACTCTCTAAGCAACAGCTTCATGATTATTAACACCAAAAAAGTTCACACTTCACTGATTTGGGCACTGAAGCACAACTGACCAATTCACGTTACTAGTTTCCCCTCTGGTCTTCTACTTATGCAGCACAGACATGCTTCATTATTATTTTTCAAATAAAAGGAGGCTTGTATTTCCATGTAGGTCACATTAATGCTATAAGGTCCAAGAGCCAGATTGCCAAGCTCAATTTTTACTTAAGCAGAAGAATCGAAAGCCAGGATCCTGAAAGCACATCTAAGCATCTCGTAAGGGTGGAACCAAAAAGACCATGAAAACACACAGAGAGAAGGCAGGAAAGAGTTGTCAACTTATCTGACCTTGGATATAAGGCCAAGAGAGTCTTACTATACCTGCAATGCTTTTTCCATGTCTCCCATTTCCAGTAAGTGGAGAAGGTGCTCTCGGTGAAGGTTGATCAAGTCTTCTCTTGGGACAGGATACAAATGTCCCCATTCCTCACACAACTCATAATCCTAAAGAATTATAAAAAAAAAAGGTAAAAATAAAAGGACAAACTCTGCCCTTCACGATACAGCTGTTTCTTCCAAAGTTCTGATCACTCCTATCCCACAGGCATAAAGTAAATAATTACACTGACAAGGGGGAGAATATGATAGACAATTTTGTCAGTCATGGCCTGCATTGAAAATACCTTCTTAATCTCACGGTATGCAAGTTGGTTTTTTAGAAAGACACTTTTAAAAACAGCCAGATTTACAGTATTAGCATTTACTTAATAATCAAGCCTGTCTTATGCCCAAAGTAATGCTATTTTGAAATCTTCAAAACTATAAAAGAAAAGAACAAATTACAATATGTCCTCTGAAGAATAACCTAAGAATTATTAACTACATGTAAGTCGTGGCATTAAACACAGATCTGTATTTGTTGCTGTAGCACAGAACTGAGTAAAGAAATCCTTTGTCCCAAGGTAATCTCCAGTGATCTATATCTTAATATGCTATTTCAATGAATTTATCTACTCAAAGTTTAATGCATTCTAATTCAACAAAATTCATATAATGATGCCTAACCTTTGCTTTCAGAATTACATTCATCACGGTCTGGGGGTCATCACTGCAGGCTTTTTTCAGATCCTGCCAGTCATTCCATAACGGTTCATTTTGCACATTTAGAATCTGAAAAAGTTTAATATTAAAGTTGCACAAATTTTAAAAGCTTAATCTACAGAAACCAATTGCCCATGAAAACGGCTGAGCCGATCACATCACCAGTTGCTTAACTAAAAGAAAAAGTCAAAAAGGAGACCAACATTTACCTTTAGGCTTTTTCAGGGATGATGCAATGCCCTTGCACTCCAAAAAAAACTATGCCATTTTCTCAGAGGCATGAATCTACAAAGCACATTGTCCCAGTTACAGAGGCTGGGATCAGTTTAGCACTATATGGGTATAACCAAAAACTGCATATTCTACACTCTCTGTATCATTTCTGAGGAACTGTTAATAAGAGACCATTTCCAGCAGCTGCCCAAGGCACAGCTGACACCACAGGCTACAAGCTGGGTGTTAAAGAACCCTGTGAGGCACAGGAATGGTTCTGTATTCATACCAGTGACTCAGCTGTGATAACTCCCCTC
>VWZD01002969.1:1182080-1238368 GCA_013396695.1 Sakesphorus luctuosus
TCGTAATCGCTCTTAAGCTGGGTTCATTTCTCCCACAGGTTTACCTTTAAACCAGCATACACATTTATAAGGGAAGGTTTTTGAAACATTAAATGGCAATTATTATGGATGTAAAAGTACTGCAGACATTGCTGGGGCACTAACAGAGAGACAACTGAGCTGTCAGCAGAACCCTCATCAGACAGAGCTCAGCAAGGATGACTCCATCTTTTGCTCTGTTTGGCTTTTCAGCCCACGTTGAACTCCAGGCCAGCCTGTCTCACTCTGCTTGGGTTGAGGTACCTGCACTACTCTGCAGTTCAGAGAACTGACTGCAATACAAACTTGTTTGTAGGACCACTAGTCTTGTACACTGTCTGCATTTCTCAAACTTATAAAATGATGACTTGCCATGGAAAGCTTCCAGAGGCTGTAGGACTTGTATAGAATGGAAAAAAAATACTTTGCAAAACAAGCACACTCACACAAATGCTTACATACAATCATGTTTGCAGACCTGAATGCTAATAAGAGATTGGGAAAGTTATGAAGGACAGCAGCTGAGTGTTCATTGGATGCTACAGTACTTAACATGAACCATTTGGATGAAAGACTTGAAAAGCTATTATAATCAAAAACAAACAAAGGGCTAAAACTTTTCAGAGGGCAAGTATATTTGCTTCCTGCTGCCTATTTAATCTCACTGGTTACTTGAAGAATGACTTTGTACCTTTTGATAAACCTGAAGTTCTTTCCTCCTGCTCTGCAGACTGGCTTTCAGATCATCGGTTACATCCTGGTCAGAAATGCAGTAAGCAAGAATTTCCAAGCAGGCATCAAGGGGCCATTTGTCAAGACAGCGCAGGGCCAGCCTACTTCTCAACACAGCATTTTTTACTGGGAACAAGTATTGCCAACCATCCTTATCTGTGGAGGAAACAAAACACTAGTTTGAAATTCAGTTTCTATAAATTGGAAAATAATTTAAAAAATCCTTGACCTTGCTGGATCACATCACCAAAACAGCACAGTGCTGAAAAATCTATGTAAGAGTGAACCCAAGCATCAGATTCTTGGGAATCAACCAAAGTTGGCATCAGATATTTACTATTCAGACTCCAAATGACACCTCCTTTCAAGGGACACATCATCCATGAATGATGATGACACTGCTGTAAGAGATGCTCCATTAACAGTACAATGATTGCTGTTTCCTGATGAATTCAGCTCTTCACATAAAAATAACACTACAGGTGCATTCCAGTTCTCTTGTACTAAATTGGTGAGGATATGCACATTTGCAAACCAGAAAGTACACTGTCAGAGAAAGAAAATTCAGGATAAAGGAAGGATCTATTTCCATCTCTGTATTTGCCTGAGGATCACTACTTTACTTTCTACCTCCTGATCCAGGCTGCATTCTACATTAAAAATCAAAATCCTTACCTTCAGCAGCTGCACAGCTCAGCACAGTATCCTTCACATTGACCTCTTCCTCCACATCCTGACTGTACAGATCCAAGACCTTCAGAGCCCTGTCCCAATCCTTTGCAGAAAGAGCTTGTTCAAAGACTTCCATTAATACTTTAACAGCTGTAGTAGAATGTAATCCTAGGAGAACCAGCGATATGTACATCTTGCCAGAGAACAGAGTAGCCAAACTGCTACCTTCCCCTTGATTCTGAAGTGGCTCAATCATAGCAAGAAAAAATTGTTCCAATATTGGAAACTCCTTCAACAATGCCTCACACTCCCTGGAAATCTGTTCCAAACCTAAGGGCACCTCCCGTTTGCCCCGAAACTCCATCCAAGACAAACTTGATTTGTGACTTTTCTGGATATTGGATGCACTTAGACATGCCACTGTAGCCATTAGCTTTGACTGAGACTTTAGGAAGTCCAGGGAGGAAGCAGTCAGTGTGTGCTGGCTCAAGTCATTCAGAGAGGATGAGGCCTGAGTGGAGATATCCTCAGAGGTCACTGCAGAATTATGAACAGGTGTTTCAATGTCTGGCAGGCACAGGCAGGCACACTGGTGTGCCAGTTTGCTGATGTTTGTCAGAAGAGACGTTGCCTGGCTGTTTTGCCTTGCACTGCACAAAGACAAAGGCTCACAGCAACAATTAACAATAACTTGCTGAATGTTCAAGTTCAACTCTTCCTTAGCCAGCAGTGAAGAAAGTCTGTAGGATTGAAAATAGAACCAGCTTAACCAGCACATATAAAAGGTACTTTACAACTACATATTTTCATAAATCTTACAAATGCTTTGAGAACACAAGCCCTCTAATATTCTTCACAGGTACATACAATGAAAGATTACATATCCTGTTTTTACTCACTATGACAAAAATGCATAGAGCACGACATTGATAAGTCAGAGCTTATGCTGCCATTCCTTTACAGAAAAGGAACTTACTCCTCAAACACTGAATTCTACCAATGCAAACCAAGGCAAGAGTCATGTCCAGTATTCTCAACAAGCCCTACTGGTCTATTTCATTTTATGACATTGCTAAGCTACAAGTGCATCCCTCTGAACTGTCACACATTCAATTAAAAAAAATCCCCATAAATGCACTCTCACATCACAACAGACAGCAATTGTTAAAAACATGGAGTCACTGTTTTCCCTATCAACCATCTTCAGGTTGGTGGAGAGGCCACTGACTAAGCTTCTCCCTGCACACCAATCCTTGTGGCAGCAAGGATCAGCTGGAGCAGAGCAGCAGCCTGTACCTGTACTACCTGTGATAAATAGCCAGAGAAGAATTAATCAGGTCTGAGGTAAAAAGTCAACAACACCAAAATAACCTACAGAAGTATGTAATGTGAAAAGCACCAACCTGTCCGGATGAACTTGCCTCTCAAAAACCAGCTGGGAAAGCAGCTGAGATGGACTCTGCTGTAACAGTATGAAAGGATTCCCCACTTTTACTTCTGCAGATACATCTTTAAAAAAAAATCAGAATATTTATTATAATACAAACACATTAGCTGAATACACTGACCAACTCTTATTTTAGGAACATGGATTTTAAGAACCTGAGTCTGAAACTTCTTTGATTCAGCTCACATAGGTCTAAATTCACATTAGAGTGGTAAAAATCCAGAGTAAATTGCAAGGTGTTTGTGATTATGATATGCCTCTTAAATGTGGCACCACTGGCTCAAATTTTACTAGACATATTACCAAAACAGGCAGAGTGGAGATTCTTTGGCATTTAAGCCAGATCTAAGTTCAAACAGTCTAGGAACTCTACTTTAAACTTTCACCATTCGAGGTGAGAAGTAGAAAATGTGCAGAATTAGTTTCTGAGGAGTCTCTGGATGTAGCTTAGTGAGACCATGCCCTATTCAAGTCAGTTAGCCAAGGCATTGGGAACTCACAGACGTACAGCTGCTTTTACAAAAGGAGTGAAACCCTGGCCACCACTGCTGAAAAGCATTTGTATCCACTACCAAGTTATGTCAAGTAACTCTGAATATATCCTCATAAGCTACTTTCCTTTTATCTGCCAGTACAATGAAATTTCCCTCAAACTCACTCAGCCCTTAAACGCTGCAATTTTTGGCTTTGGCAGTAAGTCAGTGAGGACTGAGTCATGTCCAGGCAGAAGTTACAGTTGGCATGGCAGCGACCTGAGCTGAACTAGCATGTCTGTACATGGATCTTTGCCTTTTTTTTCTTGTCCTCTTGGGGAGGTATTCTCTGAAATCAGTACTGTGGTATTTTATAGTAGTCTATCTCAATTAGTGTCAACTTTAAAAAAACAGACAAGGATTTTTTTTTCCTAGCACAGTGAACTGTGCTGTTCTGACAGCTTTATGTGCTGATATCACATTCCTTTTTATGGACCACCATCATCTGCTGATTCTGTGAAAAAAGTCTGCCTGGTTACCTTTGCATGGCTGCCTACTCATGCTTTGCTTATCCCAGTGGAGCAGAGGGGCACATGCTGCCTCTAGGGGAGCTGTAAAGTATACAGCATGCTGATCCACTGGGTGCAAACATTAATCTTGCCTTACAGGGTACTGCTAAGAATTTTTGGAGGGAGGGTTTGTTTTGTTTAAATGGAGTGCAGAATCTGTTCTCATTTTCCTACTGCCATCAGCTATTTTTATCTGAGCTGTAGCTGGCCTAGGTGTTAAGAAAAAAATTTAAAAAATGTAATGATCAGTTTAAATCAAACGATCTGACTGCACAGGTACGTACGTTTGGCAAGGAACCATTTTTTGCGCAACTACTTTCCAGAACCAGGCCAGACTACACAGTCTGGGTATCTGCACTTGGGCTCAGACTTTTCTGTTGAAACGCCTTACCCAGCTCTGCATTCAGGCTTCGTAACACAACAGCAGCCAGTGTAGTGATGTAATCAAGGAAGGCCTTCACAAAATTTGTCTGCGTGTTGCTCTCTGGTGTGGTTTGGGCATGTTGGTCGAGAGTTCTCAGCAGGAGCTGTGTTTGATTCCAAACCAGGTGCTTCTGCAGCTCCGCAGGTTTGAGAGAGCCCTGCTCCACCAAGGTGCCAAGAAGACTCCCTTTAGAGTCTGGTTAAAGAGAACAGATGTACATCCAGGATTTAAGGATTAAATACCAAGAAGAAGGAAGGGGGAGGGGTTGGGGAGAAAAAGAGGGAAATGCTTTAGCCTAATTTCCTCTCCACAATTATAGATCTCAGTACAGGCATTACAATTTAATTGAAAGGAAAAGAATTTTTCAGAGCAGAATAAATCTGTAGTTCATCTAAATTGGTAACCATGTCTCTGACATGTTAGAAATATATTAAGCCAGACTCAAAATATATCTAGCTCTGTGTTGTTAACACTTACTCTAAAACACAAGTATTGACCAGTCCTTGTGCTCTATAACATTTAGCTCTTCGAGCTCACTAAAATTTTGGCTCATTAAATATTTTAAAAACACCAGAAAGCCATTTAGAAATTTGGCGAATGGAAGAAAAATGAAAAAACCCATCAGTACTATATAATGAAGAGAACTGTGAGAAAAAGCAACTGTGGAAGACTTCTTCTGAAAAGTTTTATGAAAACATTATGAAAAGTGGGAGGTATTATGAAATTACAAAGGTTTATAAGTTTATCTCCATTTTCTTGTTAAATAATCAACAGTAAGGATACACCTATTTACCTACAGGCTGCCATATTAAAACACACTTAAAGAATTCCTTGATAAGACGGAAGAGAAATAGGAGAAGTAATAACTTCTCTGATAAGTTCAGAACTTTAGCTTTTAAAACTAATGCCCAGAATATAAGAATTATAGACAGATTTTACACTTTGCATTTATGATTTTTAAAATATATATTCATACATATGTCAAAGAGCACTACTACTAGATTTATTGTTGTCTGGAAAGGCCAAAGCAAAAATGCAGAGCCATATATTAGTCTTCATAATCACAGAAATAACTCACCCACAGAACGTTCAACACATGTCAGTGCTTTTAGGATTTGATCCAGATTTTGTGATAAAACAATTTCACTAGTAATACTTTCTTCAGTCAGGGCAGGGTAGCAAGCTTGAAGAAGGTCTACAATACTGCATCGAAAATGACTCCCTATTTTCTCATCTGAGAACTCTACAAAGAGGGGAAAAAGAAACAGCAACTATAACAAAGACAGAAGTATTTTTTTGCACAGAAAAAGGCCCATAAAACCAAAACTGCATTATGATACAACAAATTCAAAGCTTTTCAGTTTATTCAGAATTGAGCTTGGGTTGTGTCCCTCCCCCTTTTTGTTTTAAATGCTAAGCTAAAAAAAGGAAAGGTCAAATTTCCATTGCAATAAAAGGCAAAAATTTGATTTAAGCATGTCAGAAAACCTTTTCCACAAACCATACTACCTGGCTTGGATTGACCTTGTGATGTACAGGAAGAGTTGAGAATTTTACTTATTTGCTGGAGAACTGCTGGGAAACCTTTCACACTTTCAGAGTGCAATAAAACAAAGTCAGGTCGGTGGCCTGGAACAGTCGTTGTGCAAAAGTAGAGAAAGTTAAAGTTAGGGGTGGAAAAAGGAGAAGCTAACATGAAAGTACAAAATGAGATTTAATTAAAACTCAGGTGTTAGCACAAATGACACAGCACAGAGACACTTTCAGTTCCCCGCCCATGTTGATAAACACAAAAATCAAAAGCCTACCCTGAGTTTCAAGGCTGTTGTACAGTCTTCTTTCTGCTGTCTCCAAAAGCTGTTTGCATGTCTTCCAAAGATGACATTGAGTACAGGCCAGGTCAAAGGCTGCCATTGCTGAAGGACTGAGGTCCTCAAGGACTTCCCGCAGAGGATCAGTATGCTCCAGCTGGATGTTCCTGATCCAGAAGTTTTCTTGGAGAGTAGGGGCAAGACTTCCAGCAGTTGCAAGCAATTTATCAGTAACATCCGAGATGGAATAAAATACCATACCTACATGTGTCATCAAAATACACAATCGCTAATTAAACAGCATAACCACCTCAGATCCTGTCATGGGAAACTATTTTTTAACCCTTATAGAAAATAATTCCCTAGGTGGCCTGCTTCATGGATTAATTACCATAAAATGTGTATATATATGTATGGCTCGGCTTCACAAACAAAGCTTTGGGCAGGGCTCTCCCCACGTGGGTGTGCCCTTCCAGCCTGCGCAGTGGATGTTTTAGGTGAGGCACAGCGTGCGGAGAACTGGCCCCACCGTTTAAGTCCTAAGGTCCATCTGCCATGGCCGATTGAGGTTGGACAGTGACAGTGAAGTCCTCAGGACTAGAACCTACAGCCCCCGGCATTCCCAGGAGGTCTCCCATCCAAGCACTAACCAGGGCTGACCCTGCTGAGCTTCCGAGATCTCACGGGATCAGGCGTCAGGAAGGCATTAAACTGCCTTGGCATCAGCAGCGAGTTTCAGCACCCTTAGTCTCCTTTTGACTCAAAGAACCACCACATATTCTTCTGAACAAACACTGCACTCATTTTGACAGTATTCAAATTGCCTTCTCCTGTTTCCCACTTCTCCCTCACATTTTATGAGAGGAACTCAAACAGCTGTGCTCTTACCAGCTGCTGCTGCATTGCCAATAGCTTGCAGGGTTGAACGGCCACTGCCAGATTTCCTGATCCCTCCAGTGCCATCTGACACTTGATTCTCAATGTTGTGCTCCACTCTTGCCATTTCTCGTACTGCCTCTTGGTAGCGCTCCATGAAAACCAATTCACCATAGCAAGGGGAAGCATCCAGATTAAACATCAAAGCCACCTTTCAAAAATAATAATAGATGTAACTACAGAGTATATCAAAAGAAGTGTACGAAGGTCAAAAAGTTTTAGTGAGTTTTAGACAAGATGAAGGAATAACATAACATAACATAACATAACATAGGTACTTCAACTGAAAAATGTCCCCACAGACACAACAGGATGAAATGAGGGGGGCTTTTTCTAAAGAATATTAAGTACCTGAAAAAAAAGGACCTTAGAGACATTCTACAATTATTTTTATAAATCTCAGCTATTATTTGCTGCAGGGCTAGAGTTTAATTAATTTCCATCAACTACACCTTTCAGTAAACTATTTTAAACAAATTATTATTCAGCAAGGAATACCTTCTAGAAATTTAAACACAGAGTAGGTAGGCAGAGCTGTGCAAGTTCCTATTATCAAAAAAAACCCCAGAACACAAACCAAGCTTAAATTCTTTATCATCAGCAATACTGAATATCAAGGCAACAAAGCAAAACAAAATGCTTCTCTGCCCCTGTAAGTAGGGAAAAGATGAAGTGGCATGCTTGGCATCAAAGAACTAATGGCTTGAGCAGTAACCTGATGTTAATGCAATGCTTAAAAGACACTAACTGTGCTGGTATGGCTATCTGAAACTTAGTCAGGTCACTACTTTTTGCAGAAGATCCAATCACTGATGCACCTCAAGATGTTTTTTTAGAGCATCAGCCCAAAAGCCACATAGAGAAAGGTATGCTCAGCTGTCAGAGAGCAAAGACAAATGTGCAGTCTGTTTTCCAACACCATGAATTTGGCCTCCAAACATCCCTCCTTGAAACTAATGTAATCACCACTTTGGCTCTGCTTTGCCTAAGGAATACTTTTGCATGTTTCTGAAAGTTTACAAGTGGCAGTGTCATGGTTTTGAATCACTGATTAAAGAAAGCGGTTCAGATGCTGCCTCCTCATGAGACTTCACATGAGCTCTTTGTGTTCCTTATTCAGCTGGAACACTATGCTTGGCTAGCTCTCATCAAACATTTGCATACTTTGAGAACCCAGGTTTAGAGAAAGTGTTTTCATATAATGAGGCAAAAGACCATCTGAATCTTTGGGATGTTGGTTTACAATATCTTTGTTCCTTCTACTTGCTTTTACTTCTGAAGTGATTCTTTCACTTGGAACGTACATGCTTCAGCCCTGTGCTTGCTAAATGCAGACGAAGCAGGAATTTAATTCAAAAAATCAAAATACATGCATCTCATTTACCTGATGAGCTTCTAGGAAGTTTCCTCTCAAAACACAAGAAACCAGCAGTGATTCTGGAGGGGAAAGCATCATAGGAATGAGTGGGTTCTGCTGATGTGGTCTAGCCCTGCTTTCCAAATCACTCGAGCCAGATACACTACAGGTACTTCCCTCTGCAAGAGAGAATTATCAGTACACTATTAAGGAAGACACATTTCACCAGAAAACAGCCAGTTATCAGATAACAGCACTTCATACATTTAACATAAAAATACAGAAGCAGTGTTGCAAGCAAGTTTTAGGGTAAAGAGGTCCACATAAACATCTTGTTAAAAAGTCTCACAATATTTCACTATTGTGTCAGAATTTCCAATTTGGATCTCATCCCAGTGTAACACTGTTCAGCAGCTACATAGCATGCATACAGCGCTGGGGCACTGGTTCAATCTGGATAAAGACAGAAGTTGAAAGTATTGGACCTATGAAATCAATCCAGCATGCCTAGGCATGTTTTAGGTTACATGACTACCAGTCCATTAGCTTTTCTGATGGTTTGCACACCACTACATTGCATACTGTTTCCTGCAAGCCAAAGATAGCAAGAAAAATCTAATTTTCTTATTCCAGAAGAACACATACATACTATTCTAACTAGGAAAAAGCCAAAAATGGGAGCTCTGAGAAGTGAAAAGTTATAATTCTGTCCTGCATAGAGCAGTAATTCACATTAACTAGTCAAGCACATACTTCATCATGCACATTGACAAGACAAAGAAATGCTACTTTTGCAGCTTAATACCTGAGGTACTGGTGCTTAGCTCGCTACTCGTACCTTCTAATGACAGACTGGAAGTTCCCTCTTTCCCATCTAAAATGGAAACAAATCAAACCCAGTACATTAAATGCACTTTTTCTAGAAAAGGTAATTAAAACTTACTGCAAATAACAGATCAGGCAAACTCAAGCGATCTTCAAGAGTATCTCACAAATAAGCCATCACTGGCACCTACTATAAATGCAAAAACTGCTGATTTGAAGAAAATGCTGGGCAAGAGACTATGTTTGGGTGGCCCATCACTGACTCATGTCAGATACTTTAAAGCTTCTTATTTTGGAACATGCTGCTCCAAAACTGGACAGGCCTTTTAAAGACTAAAGAGAAAAAGGATGAGGAACACAACTTTTTCCTAAGGCTTCCAATTTACACTATAAATTCCTGCAAATTTACATAGATAATTTTGTGATAGGAAAGAAAATACACCAAATGGTCACTGGATATAGTGAAGAAAGGGAAAAATTGGTACTGTAGTCGAAGTCTTCCCCTACCCCAAATCAGATTACGTATGGAAAAAGTTATTTAATCAGGTGAGCTTTAGGAAAGCAATCTGAATCCAAGTGAAACTGGACTAAAATACTTCAAACCAGTCAGAAAACTCATGGAAATAAATCTAGTTGTCTACTCCCAGGCCACTAATTCAGCTATGAGCTCAACAAAATTATGCACATTTCAGAGAGGTCTTCTCAAAGTCACTTTTTCAACCCACCTGTCTTGTACCTTCGAGATTTACTCCGTTTTTTAAGGCTGGAGCACCTGATTAAAGAGCAGTATCTCCTGGAGGGTGCAAGCTGATGTTCTGTGAAAGATTTAAGCAAAAATATTACCACATGGCTGAGCAGGCCATCAACTGTTGCTTGTCTACCTTGAAGAATGTAGCAGCACATCTACACAGGTAGAACTGTGATGGCAAATCTCCAAAGGAAACACAGCTGATCTCAGCTAAGAGCATTTCTGCAGTACAGTTTAAACCAGCACCTTGATGTAATTTTGATACGATTGGATTAATACTGTATTTTTCACATTCACATCCAATGTTGCTTGGAACACACCATACCTTCTACACATTTTTCATGAGTACTAAAGGTCTTTTCCAACCTAAATGATTCTAACTATACAGAAAAATAGCTACAGTGTAAGCACATAAGGAGCTAGAAACAAATCAAAAATAATAATTATAATAGTAAAAGAGAATTTGACTTATTTTCCTGAAACAACTGTGTTCTTTATAGGGGGAAACTTGAGAAATTGTTGAACACAAGTATGGAAACTTGCAATGTTTAAGGTCTAGGCGACCTGCTCTTTCTTGGGATATGGAGCTTGCATGGTCTGAGATACACAATAAGCCACATATGATACACGAAATCTCACAGTAGCAGGGCTAACAAGTTATAGGATATGAGGAAGGGTGGGAAATAGGATCCTGAATGTGTTCTTGTGGCTACTCCAAGAATCATCCCAGAATAATAAAACTCCCTCTGATACATGCTCCTAAAATTTCCAGACTAGGCTAAATCAACACTGTCCATGAATGAGTTGAGACTTTCTAGCTTGCACTGGATCCAACACCACCATGCCCCTTTGTATCACTGCACTGTGACTTGTGACAAAGGGGCAGGAGAAAGAAAGGCAAACAGAAGCAGTGTGTCCATAACAAGGAGGGAAAAAGGATAAAGGAGACCCAAACTTTCTGATTGGCATGGAGATTGCTTCTTCTGGAGAATGGTGCAAGAACCTGGTGATCATCAACTAGGTCACTCTCCCGATATCCACCAAAACACACTCCCTCAGTAACATGCTCAGGGAATTCAGTCTCGAGATCATTGCCTGGACAGCAGTAATTGATATATCAGGAAGTGCAAAATAGAAAGCCTACCTGCATTTCTGTTACTCATCACCACCTTAAATCGCCAGTGAGCTTCAGAAAGGTATTTGGAAAACTGTAACACACGACTTCCAAATGCATCTCTGCTTATGGAAAGATTCAAGCACTCAACAAGCACATTAGTGGAGTCCCATGGGAGAGAACTCTGAATTTCTTCCAGATGGTTGAGAAGCAATGTGAGGAAGGCATCCATGGCCACATCATCCACTAAAAATCCAGTACCATCACTGGTGAAGTGTTTCAGGTCCAGGTAGCTCAGCTTAGAGGTTTCACAGCTTTTGCCACCTAACATTGAGTCACAACGATTTTGAGTGTCTGTGTGAACTGTCTGTGCAGCCAGCAGATGCCACTCTAACTTCTTTTCAGCCTCAATTAAGTGCTGTGGACTTTCTGAGGTGGAAGAGCGCCGACTAGCACTGCCTTCTACACTCAGAGTAGAATTCTTTTTGTCAAGGTCTTCATCCTCTGCATAGTCCTCAGGTAGAAGAGTCTCAGTATAGAGGTCACTGTAGGAAACAAAAAGCAAGGAGAAAATATTCTCCAAAACCTCCAGGCGCAGAGGAGCTGGAACACTCCTTAAGAACTGCTGACACTTCTCAATGTACTGAGGAAATAAGGAAGAGCAATCTGTGTAATAAAAAAAAAGGGAAAAAAAGAACATTTACTACATTTTTCAGGGGTTTCTTCCTGCCACCTGAGCCATTTAAGAAAATCCTAGACGAGGGAACTGTCCCAGTGGCTCAGACCAAATCATTCCTCCACAAACCAAGAAAATATATGTCCAACATTTTACATTTAAAAAGGTAGTGTGCCTTCTCCCTCTCAGTAATTGCAATTATCACTTTGTTTAATGATGTGCAAACTCAAATTACACCCATTTTAGCCACTGAATCAGTTTCAGCGCTGGGAAATCACAAGCTCTTACAAAACCATCCCTGCCACCACCATTCTATATCTAATATAACTTTCTTTTGGCATTATATTTTTTGTACAATTATCTTCTACATTTTAAAACAAGACAGGTGGCTTATTCACACCTACTATTACTAAATATAACAACACCTCAAAGAAATGCCATTATACTAATTTGCAAAGCATCCATAGCCCACTGAATAAAAACACTGTATGTACACAATGTGCAACATTATCCCAACACTACGTGATAATTCAGAGCCCAGCAACTGGAGAAACACAAGTTACTGAACCTGAGAAAGGAGGCCACTCACCTGCTGGTCCCCCAGAATTTGCACGCTCAGGGGTATCCCCGGAGAGGCTGTATATGCAATTCTTGCACTTGGAGTGCTTATGTGCATTCACACAGAGAGCATAGATAGCGTACTTCATGGCACAGAACGCTCGGAAGAGCGCCAGATTGCGTTGCTGACTCAGGGTGTTAGGGTGTGTTGCTGCTGTGGAGGGAAATCAGGGCAATGAGTGGGTAAGAGGTAGATAAGAAAAGTTAATTTTCTCCTACAGTTCCTGCACAGCAGTATTTATCCAGTTTTAATTCCCCAGTGGCCCTTCCATGTGGTCTTTGATCTATCTCACTGTTACTTTTGGAAAAAAACCCAAAGGACCCAACCCACAAGACATGGACACAGAAAGTCAGGTTTGGATTCCCTTCTAAAGAGAAGAGTTTCTGTGACTTTGTGTAACAGGACCTGGCTACAGTGCAGAATGACCAAAATCTGCTCATAATGAGTCTCATTAGAAATATGTGGTTAAGCTGTGCTGCTTCATTTATAACAGCAGGAAAAGCCCTCCTGTCATTTCAGCATCTTAGAATTTTGTGTTCTAGTACACGGCAGCTAAGCTGGGAGACTGGCTATGACCACAGCAAGAATACAGTCCCACCACCCCTACAGATTTGTACTAACACACAGATATCCTACCCACAATGGCTGGCCATATACGTCAAATACAATCTGCAACTAGTTCAAGAATAAGTACAGTCCCACATTCTCCTTCACACATTTATGCTAAAGGTGACTCAGAGAAGTATTGCACCCATTTCTCCCTTTTTTGGAGGAAAAGTATCACATGCCAGAGGCATGATCCCTTCTTACTACAACAGAACAGCAGAACTGCAAATTATGTAGGAGTCACATCATCACCCTCTTCACCCTGTCACATAACGTAGGGTCACATATTCTGTTATGAATTATCCAATGACTGTACAAAGCTTAAAAAACCCGAAAAGTACAACAAAGAAGCAAAAAAAAAAAACAACCACACACAACCACACATGGTGTTAAATAAGTGCTTGGAATCCACTATCCTGTATTTTTATACAAGGGGCAGATTGTCCCTCTGCCTATTGTCATGCAGGGAAAGCATTAGCCAAGTTTTTTTTAAATAAAGCACTGGTACAAAGCACAATGCACTGATGTTCCCATTCGAACTCTGGGACTGAACAACACTACCTACCCTAGAAAGTGTTTCAGCACTGTACTCCACAAGGTTTCAGCAAATAAAAGCACCAGTCTGAACTCTTTGGAAAACTACAGAGCAGCCACGACAAAAGGACTGAGAGCAAAACCAATTGGAAACAATTACTCCCTATCACTGCCATTCTCAACAGCGACAATGGTGGAAACTACAGACAGCACTGAGGAAACATCCAAGTATGAATCCTCTGCAGAACCCACATGGCCATGGAAATGCTACAGCTCACCAGCAGCTCTACACTAATATGCAGACACTCAAAAAGCTCTCAATACCACTATCTTAAGAGGACTTCAGGCAGGTAAAGCCTGAGATTTCATAAATAAAATCCTCTGAAACAAAAGAAATAGCTACCTGGAGATACTACAAGACACACACCAGTCACCAAAAATAAGTTTAATACACTTTTGCCTCACATGTGGAAAGACTTGGATGCAGTAAGTCTGTGTCAGTATTTGCATCTGAACCAATACTTTTCATTGTACCAATACCCTTTAATGATAAGCACTTGCTTTTCCT
This sequence comes from Sakesphorus luctuosus, assembly GCA_013396695.1. NCBI lineage: Eukaryota > Metazoa > Chordata > Aves > Passeriformes > Thamnophilidae > Sakesphorus > Sakesphorus luctuosus. The sequence goes on from VWZD01002969.1 coordinate 1,196,210, forward strand.
ATGCTAGAAATCCTAACACCTTCTTCTTGAATACTGCAACCCAAGAGGAAATTGTTGTCCACCATTTCTTCTGTTAGTGTGACTGATCAAAGCCAGTGTTACCCACGCAACACAAGTGTCTTCCAGTACCATTCCTTTGGTTACAGTACCAAAGTAGTGGTAAAAAGCTGGCAGATGTCTATGAGAAAGAAGGGGAAGTATCGTGGTGTGAGGGGAGGAGGCCTGTTAACACCACCATGCCAGATGAATCAAAAATTTATGGCTTCTCCCTTCAAGGTTAGAAATAGATCATTTTAAATGAGATGCTAACAGACTCTGCTTATAGAATTATCTGAATTTTGCAATAATCACAGGGTTGAAAAGAGGAGTATTTATTGTCTATTAATTAGTTCCATAAATTAATGTGATACAAAAAAAGGAAGAGAAACCACAGCTAAAGTTCTTTTGCTACAGTCATGCAGCTCCCAGAAGATATGATGGGACTGCCTCTTCCTGTTTTTGAAAAGTTTTGACAGAATTTAAGCAGAAGAGAAATGAAACATACAAACTGGTTAAAATAAAACCCCAAACCACAACACCAGCAACAACAAAACAACTTCAGAAAGCAGGACCCTGAAAATTAAGATCTACATAGAGTCTCAATCATTACATCTTTTAAGACTATTCAAGACAATTGTCATGACAATTTTAACTCCAAAACCTGTAAAAGTAAGACTGGAAATGAACATACAACACTATAATACTGGAAGAACAGAAAACTGCTTCTCACTAGGCAACCTAGAAAAATCTGTGCAAGATCCATCACTGAGAGCTCTCCACACAATTCAGGTTGAAATTACACATGTACAAATTCCACAGAAGGACTAAGGCACAAAAAATTGCAGCTCCTTAGGTTCTAGTACACACAGAAAGACTCAGCTTCTGAATCATTATTAAGAGGCCCTATCAGAAAACAGCTTTAACATAGCAGCAGCTGAACCCAGACGCAGGCTGCAATCAAGAGTGTCCAGGAGAGTCACTTCTAAGCCAACTAATGTGTTTAGTAATCTCAGGTATTTTCGGCACCCAACTGGAACAAGGGATGATGAGAGAAGTGAGGCAGGAGTAATGTAAACACATCCTGTAGCTAAGCCTTAGTGAGTTAAATATTGAAGTAAAGATGACAGTGCTCAGTATTAGAGCAAAACCAAAATATTTTTGTATATTTCAAAAATGGAAGATTTTGTAGGATTTTGTAGTATGAGATATTGTAAATTTCATCTGGTTTGGCCCTTTGATTTTAAATGGAAGTGCACAGGTGACAGAAATCCAAACCATACATTTACTTTTCAATTACACAATACAGAAGTGACAATGAGCAGCACATTTTAGGAGCATGTGCAAAGTCTTGTTACCATTTTGAAAAAAGCACTTTCCGAGATCTGTCCCTGTGAGATCAAAGAGATCTCACAACTTCTTGGGAGACAATTTAGTCCTAAAAGAATTCTAAAATAACTTCTGCATAGTCTCTAGATTAGCTGATAAGCAGTATCTTGCACAATTACAGAAGTAGGTCAAAAGAACAGATTCTTCGGGGCAGAAACACTGAGCATACATACTCCATGGATCCTGCATTTTCTGTGTTCTCACTACCCTACACATTTACCCTCCATCTGCTGGTCTCTGGCAGGAACTTTCTGAAGAAGTTCAATAACATCATCTTCATTCAGTGCCAGAAGATTAGTGAGATGATGCAGAGAATACACTGCAGTGTGGCAATCCAGACTGTGCAAGTGTTGCAAAAGAACCTTCCCTGGGACAGTAATACTGCAAGAGAGAACAAAGAGGTGGCACAGATTTAGGTCTCAACCAAGTTTAGAGACATAACTCCCACTCTAATTCTGATGGAACCAAACTGCTGCAGATAAAAAGAAAAACAAAGAGCATAACTGCAGCCCAAGAAGCAATTTTGAGAGCTATGATACAGTCATTGTCAGATGATTAGCCAAGAAATAACACCTTTTACATTTAAATACATAAACTAATCAGTAGGTTTGGCAAAACAATTTGGAAAAAGTCTTTCTGATCATTTTACCTGTTTTGCTGCATGCACCATTCAAGAATTTCCACATGAGTCCACAGCCCATCACAAAAATCTTTCAATACTGAATCACTGTACAGATCCTAAATGGAAAGACAAACAAAAGAATCTCTTTACAACAAATACCCCAGTTGGACAGCAGAACCAACCCTGTGTCACATATGGCATGTTCATAAGACTTCTGCACCCAGATAATAACTTTCAAATACAGAAAATTGACAGTTTTATTACAAAACCAGCAAAGAAGGGCTATTCTGACAGAACACAGTGGTCACTTAGCCTTCCCCTGACACACCTACAGACCATGGAAAGGTGGCTACATCTGTTTTCAAGGTTAGCTTTAAAGCTTCTTAGTAACACTCTAAAAACTCTAGAACTAATCATATACTAGAACAGATGACATACTGGGTAGCAGACAGTTATTCTCCTTTCGCATGTGCTTTTCTACTACAGATGACTGCCTGCTAAAATCAGGAGTTTCACTTCACAGAGGCTGCTGAACAGCCAGTAACTCCCCTAAGGCAATACCAGCCTAAATCTGCACTATGATCCAGCAGTAGGTTCCTTGTCTCCAAGGAGCCATCTAAGACACTTGCCAGCCACAAGACATCAACTGAAGAGCAGTGCAACTATACCCTCAGAACTAGAGCCCTCTCTTCTGCACAGATGAAGCCTGCCCCCAGACAAGGTGGATCTTTCGCTCACAGCTCTTGTCATTTATCATTTCACTTTGAGAAAGAGTATGGGGAATCTCCAAGCTACTCTGTTGCTGAACTCAGGCTAGTTGTGACCAGAATTAGTCACTATCCAGGGATGACTCGCTAGAGGCAATTATACAAAACAAAGATAACACAGTTCTTTCCAAAACTAAACAACCATTGCTGTCTTTCTTATGTTAACAGCAAAAGCTGAAGAGTTTATGCAAGAGAAACTTTCAGAGTCTCCTGTGTGATCATTCTCCTTTCACAGCTGAGGAACAAGAAGAAAGACAAATGTCCAATAATATCACCTACACACAACTGTTGCATCTTAACTTTCTAAATTCTATTCTGAGAAATACCAGCATTCTCACTGAAAACTCTGTGGTTTTACATATTTTTGCAAACAAATTGCATTATCTGGATGCAGACTGGGATACTGCCATTCGCTTTCACCTGAGTTTTGTGTAGAGTCCCTAGCAGTGCTTTTGCTGATTCCAAGCTCTGACAATGAGTCCATCCCAGCAACACCAAGAGGCGGCTGAGAGGGCTGAATTCTCTCCTCAACAAACTGCTAAGGCCCGAGTAGTCTTCTCTTTTCAGTAAAGTTAATGCAGTCACCTAGAAAACAAAAGGAAGAAGTATTTATTTGTCCAAAATGTAGAGACCCATAATGCCTGGCAGACTATGAAAGCAAGTAGCCATTTCAATATTAACCACACCAAAATAGTGAAATTCTGCATCTGGAACTTCTCTAAACTTATATTTTCCAAACCATGAAGTTACTCATCAGTAAAGTTGCCTTAAGCAAAAAACATTATTTCCAATGCTTACTAAAGAGCCAACTCACACTCCACATTACATTATGTTCCTCCTATTGATTATGTCTTTGTTAAGGGCTTTATCTAAGATACTTCTATGAATACGTTACTTAAAATTCGAAATGTGTCCAACCTTAGAAACTCGCACTTTAACAGTGACTACCTCCTTGTGTTCTATTTTTTGCTCTATGTAAATACCTTCAACTCCATTAATTCATAACAGACTATTTTTCATCAGGTCTTCAAGCTCTTTAAAACATAAATTTTACCATTCCAACTAGCCTTACTGTTTCAAGTCCACCAACATCAGAAAAGCAGAGCAACAAGTTCCAAGGTCATGAAGTGAATGGTATATCCAACAAAATTACAAGCAGAACACAGGACTTCTTAAATCCTGAAGATTTAATCTTCAGTCTGCAGGAAGATGAGCTTTTCCAAAAATGTCACTGGCTGTTTTATGTCCACACAGCTGCAAGCTAGGGAGTTATCACCAGTTACCTCCTTGTTCCTATTAGTCGCCACCTCTGGTAAACACTATTTGAATACAAAACGCTTCTGTGCACCACCAAGGTATGTTCAATACACAGACTGACTTTAGCCTCCATTGGGTTTCCCTGTTAAAGATTTTATGGCTGTACCAGAATCTGTTCCAGAAAGTGCTTGCTGCTGCTCAAGCAGTAGAAATAGGCTGTCTTCCAAGAAGGAGCTCCTATGGGATCTGAGAACAAACTCATCACAGTTCGCTCTGTATCCAACTGCTCAGACGAACCTAAAAAATATCACAGAAGATGTTTCCAGTAGAAAGGGGCACCTTTGACAGAAGCATCATTGCTTCTGATTTAAACTAAGAAACACTCAACATTTTCTCCAATACTAACCAGCTGTTACATGTTAACAGCCAAGACTCTTGGGTATTGTTACCAGATAACAAGGTGGCCAAGCTCAGAAATTTGATAAAGGTCCTATCAGAAACCAGGAAACTGTCTGGACAGTAAATAACATAGCAAGGGCCTGCTCAGCACACAAATTATTTGCATCAGCTCAGGTCACACTGCCTGACTTTGTTTAGCCATACACATCTTTTCTGTATGTTTCATGAATTCTCATTGTGCTCTAAGGCACTGTGTGCTTTGCAGAGCCTTAGCAAGGACTTGTCCACAGGAACTTCTCAGATCGGTGCAAAGTGAGAACTGAATTTCTCCTTGTGAGAGTGAAGGTTTGTGGACTTCCATCTCTCTTCCCCCACAGTGAAGCACTAATTGTTATTATCAGAATTGCTAGTCAGCCACCCCAGCCTGAACTTCCCTTCAGCAATGCCCATGAGTGAAGGGAGGATACAACCCCCTCTCACTTAGACCTCAGCGTACAGGTGCGAGCCAAAGAGGGTAGGCATTCTAGCTTTTCCCTCCTTGCACACTCACCTGCCACTTCACTGACAAGATCATGGGCATCACCTGTTATTCAGCTTCAGCTGAAATCCTCATAGAATATGCTGAGTTGGAAGGGACCCACCAGGATCACTGAGTTATAACCAAATGTACCAGTCACAGGGACCTAGACAGGGACTGTGAAGTTATGGATGGGCTCTGGCAAGTGAGCAGTTAATCAATCTGCATCTTCTTTCCAGCCAGAGTACCAGCCCACTCCACAACTCCTTCTACTTTCAGAAGTTTTCATTTCCAGTATTAAGGGGTTTGAACATTTTGGGATTACTGAGGTAATTGAACTGTTACTGGCCAGAAATGGAACATCCTCCAACATAGATGACCCTGAGCTGGAGGTGAACAAATAAAAACTTTATATACATATGAAGTGTCAATCTAGTTAAAAGCAAGATCTTCAAGAAAAATGCTGAGCAGACTGAAATAAAGCACAGTAAGGGGTGTTAAAGGAAGTGATCAAAAAGAAGACAGCATAGACTGCAGAAATGTTGAGAGAGAACTGATGTTCCCATGCCAATTCCTTGCTTTAAGGACCATTTTAGCATCGTCTTTCACAAGACTCTGTAGCACCTTAGCAAGGACACTGCCTGATTTCTTGACAACTTGCCTGTTTAATGCCTTAATGGCTTCATTAAACAAGAAATTAAAACAAAGCAAAAAGTACAACAAACCTTTCTGTATTGATTTTGACAACAGAAGCTTTTCTCTTGTTCTTTCTGTGAGAACACTGCTATAAAGGCTTAGCAGGCCATGGCTCTGTTTCCTCACCATACAGCTTAGTAGCTTCTCCTCCCTCAGGGGGCTTCCCTCAGCCCAGCATACATCCAAGAGCTCCCTGAACAGGTGCCTTACTTCATCTGCCTGATGCTCCACATCAAAAGTCACTATACTGAGAACAGCATAAATGGTATCTACTAGTTCTCTTTGATCCAGTTCAGCTGAAATCTCAGAACTGCACTGGAGCCTCTGCAGAGATTTCAAGGAGTCACAAAGAAATTCAACAAGGATGTTCTGTAGAGAGCGATATTGCTGTGGTGAGGAGCTTGGTGTGCCTTGTTCCTCCTGGAAGAACTCCAGCAGGGCTTTTGCCCTCTGGGGAGCCCGCAGCAAAAGCTTCCGGAGAGCTGAAACAACATCCAAACTGAATTTGTGAGAACAGTCATCTCTTCTTTTGCTGTCTACGATGTGCTTGTTCTGGGTACACTCAAATGTTTCAAACAGTTCCTGGTGGGGAAATAATAAGAGAGTAAGTCTTTTAGACTCCATTAATACATGAAATTAATTATTTTAAAAAATAGGAGAAATTTGAAAGCAAACAGCTAAATCAATTTGGAAACATCACACTACCTAGGAAATTCATTAATAATGGTCCACCTTATGCAAGATCCTTCCTAGAGGAGTGGATATGCCTGACTATGTAACAAAATATAAAGAATCTTACAATATACTACAAGGACCACGTGCAAGGAAGATACCATAGTTCACAGGCAGTCCCTAATGGGTGGCTGAAGCACAGCCGTATTCCACCTCTTAGCAAAATACTGATGTGACTTCATAAGCCACTAAGAGCATGATGATTAGTGTTCTTTTTTATTTTTTAAGTCCTACTTTTCCAGATTCACACTATCTATCTACCAACTTCATCATCCTCATCAATTTTTCGAACTTAGTTAAAACTGGTCAACAGATTCAGATGCCATCTCACAGACTTCCTTCTTAAGCCACTGCAATTTTTCTTCCTAATAGAAGCAAAGCTACAATTCCAGAACTAGGAAGGGGAAAACAAGTACAAACAAACCAATCCCAATCAGCTCTCCCAATAAGGATGGGAAGGTGAGGGACAAGCCAGCTGAACAGCACGCAGCACTTGCGGCACTTCTGGAGAGAAGTGGTTGGTGTGTATAAAGAATGAGAATAGAAGACAAGTCCACAACACCCTTTGTTTTCATTTGCTGGATCAAAATGTAGCTCTACCTACCAACACAACTCTGACAGAAATTGTGGCAAAGAGGTTGCTGAATCTCATGTTTCTGTGCAACACAGGTGGACAGTGTGGACAACGGTGGAATCATTCATGACCTTGGAGGTGAGATGGCAACATGCACAGACTTCATTACTCATTAACAGACTTCAAGCAGATTTATTTTAACCCACATTCAAGTTTACCTTGCTAGTTTTCATCCCATAATTGCTAACTCTGTATCCTTAGAGAAATATTGAACATCTTTTCCTTATTCATATCAAAAAGCTGAAAATAGCCTCTGAATGTAATAAGTTTTATTTTCCTCTTAAAAAAGGCAAACAAAAAATATATTTGAAAAGCTAAAATCTATAGGACCAGAAGCAACATCTTATGACATTTCACACATCACATCAGGTCCAAATCTGTTGTAACTATCCCCAAATTAGGGTAGTTCTACCATTAGTAACTTACCTGATTTTCTGTTCTATACTTGCTTTTGATATTAATCCGTCTTTCCACATTTCCAAGCATTTCTCAAATAAATCAGTCTGCATGTATTAATTAATAATGGAAAAATGGATCTTGGACATCAGAACACACATCATACCAATCACCAAACAACGTCAGTAGTAATAGTAGAGCTTCCAAAAACTACCAGGAAGGGGGAAAAGGGGTGCACAGGAGATGAAAATTAAGACTTTAGGAGAAATAAAAGAGACATACTTTTAAAATGTGCTTTCTGACTACAGTTTATTTTAGCTGACAGTGGGTTTTAGGTTTATGACTATTACAGATGCCTACAGTGGGTTTTAGGTTTATGACTGTGGCAAGCAGCTGCAGTCACGACTGCCATGTGTTAGAAATACCATGCAGAAAAACCTGTTCCTTGCCTGCCCACAGCCTCCACTCTAGCCAGAGAAATCACCTGCAGGCACATTGGACTAACTTCAGAAAGGGATCTGAATTACAGTCTTTTTGAGTTGTCCAGAAGATTAATAACACATGAACTTCTCAAGTTAGCAGGAAGCATTAAGTTCAATCCCACAACCTGATGAAGTTGGACATTGTGCATAACTAACAAGAAGAAACAGGGCACAAAAATGGCTCACCTTTAGGACATCCTCAGAGACGTCCTTCTGTAGTTCTTCCAAGAACACCAAAAGTTCAGTTTCTCTCCGAAGAACAACTGGAACAGTTTTCTGAAACCATATACAAGTACAGGAAAGATGTTAGTCAATAAAATGTATTTATTTACACTACCATTTAAACCTATCTTAGCTATTAACATTTTGAGGCAGACTGAAATATCTCTCTGAAGATACCTAATTCTCAGTTAAAGGCTCTTCCACTATTAGGTTCTGCTCTCACACCAGCTGATTTTATTTATCCATACATTTGGAAACAGGGACAAGTGTCCCTTTGTCAAGAATTACAAACCCATTGATTCCTCAAAACATAAAGAAAAAATGCAAGTCTAAGTAGTGAAAAGGACAAATGAATTTAAAAAAAAAATATGCACACCCCTCACCATCTAAAGCTTATAAAGAATTGCCTGATGCCTGAGCTATTTCATTTTTAATGTAAGAAAGGTGATACACAAATGCAGAAGCTGATCCACTCACACTTTTAATTCATATGAATGCTTGAAGCTAAAAAGCCAAATTCTGATAGCGTGGAAAAACCTCCAGTTTTTCTCACCAGTGTGAAGACGAACAGTTGTTTCTTGACAAATTTTTTAAACACAAAAGCAATGCATGTCTACAGATACCTTGAGAACTTAATTCCATGAAATGTGGGAAAGCTTACAATCTAAATAAGCAACTGGTCAGACACTTTGCACTCGGAAGTCAGCGAGAAGTCAGCGCTATAAACTGCACTTGCAAGGCAGGTAGATGTTCCTATACCTGATTCCTGGCAAGCCATTTTTCCAGCACAAGAAGCCAAAGCCACGCAGTTCTCCATGGGCTGGAATTCTGTCCCCATCTACAAAAGCAAGAAGCACATACACCAGATTATATAAGGTTGTTTCCACCCTCAAGCTCCAGGAAAACACTGAGATCATTTTGATTTTTCTATTTCTTTGTGTAAAATAAAAGCAAATAGACTAAATAGCCAAAACCAACTCAGACAGAAATAAGGAAGAGGAACCAGACTATTGGTGCTGCTTGCACATTAACTCAGTGATTTCTGCTGTGCTTTTACATCAGCCAAATACTACTGGCATAGCTCTTCACAACAATGAAATTTACTTCTGGTCTAAAGTTCAGTCTGTATGGCACTCTTTGAGCACTTCAGCAGATTTCTCTGAAATCCAACCACTTGCTAAACACTGCTATTTCCTGTTCTGTCCAGTTCTACTTGAAAAAATGAAACTAAGTTTTAGGTCACAGCAGCCAAAGTGGAGCTCTAAGTCCAAACTTGAAGTGAAAACAATGTACTAATTAAACAAAGAATTTCTCGAATTTTCATCAACTTTTCACATGCTCCAGTACTTACATACGCATCCCAAAGTCTACAGTTTTTCAAGAGCTGGAACAGGAGAACATTTTAAGTAACTACAGTGCTGATCTCTATGGTTCCATTTCTAAGTTAAGCAAAGCTCAGTGCCAAAGGAATGTCATTTCAGGCCTTGGTCTTTCTCTTTCAGGAAAATCTAACAAAATCAGTTCTGAAATGCTTACAAGTAGTTTTAAGCTTGTATCAATCCCCAGGTCAGCTACGTAAATGAACACAGCCCGTTGTCCCAGTGGCTGCTAAGTTCTTGGTCAGTGACAACGTGCCAGCGCTCAGATAACAGCACCTCTGGACACATCCAAGGCTCCTCAGCACTGAAATGCTACTTGGCTGCTCCTCATCCCACACTCGGCTCTGCACCGCACTCACCTCACCCCCACGGGACATGCCACCAGAGCCTGAAGAATCGCGTCCACCTTGTCCGGGCCGTCGCCGTGCCCCTGGCTCAGCTGCGGCACACAGGCCTGCGCCAGCTCCCAGTGCCCGCGCCGCACGCACTCGCAGAAGAACGCGAACAGACGCTCCAGAGATACCGCTTCTTCGTTCCCAAAGGAATGCATCTTCCCAGCACGAGGAGTGTGCAGCGCGGGGTGACACAGGCGCAGGTGATGCCGCGTTAGGGGGGGCAGGCGTAGCGCTGGGCCCTCTGGGCCCTGCTGGGCTCTGCTGGGCTCTACTGCCCGGCCCCGGCCCCGGGCCCGCCCCCCCGCGCCCCCGCCAGCTCCGGCGCCGCCATCTTGGCCGCCGCCTCAGCTGACCGCGCCGGGCGGGCACGCGGGCACGGCGCGCGCCCATTGGCCGCCTGCGAGCAGTGTAAACAGCCCGCCATCTTGCTTTGGGGCGCCTGACGCCGCCCAGGAGCCCGGGCAGCACGAGCCTGCACGCCCCGCGAGCCGCGCCCTATCGCCCTCCGCTCCGCCTCGCGCTCCGCCTTGCGGACAGTGATTGGCTTCCGCACGAAGCTCCGCCCCCTGGCGGGACAAGGGAAGTGGCGCGGAAGGGAAGGGGGGCTGTGTACGTGTGTGTGCACCTGTATGTGCGTGTATACACACCTGTATGTGCATGTGTATACACACCTGTATGTGCATGTGTATACACCTGTGTGTGCGGGTACATACACCTGTGTGTGCGTGTGTACACCTCTGTGTGTGTGTGTATACATACACCTGTGTGTGCATGTATACACTTTTGTATGCATATAAACACTTGTGTGTCTGTGTATACACCTGCGTGTGCATATATACACCTGTGTGCGTATATACACGTATACATACCGAGAGAGAGATGCACGTACAGGGTTATATACATGCGTGTGTGCTTGTGTTTACCCCTTGTACAGCTGTACAACCCCGTACATATGAATACCTCGCTCTGGTAAATATATATACATATATATATACACATATACCTATATATATACCTATACATATATACACACACCCACACCCCCCTATATATACACCTACAATGTATACACCCATATACAGGTGTATGTATAGGGTGTATATACCTATACAGGTGTTTATTGGGCTGCAAGTTGTATATGTATATTTGTTTACCCCTTTGAAAGACGACAGAACTGGTATCAATAAATACATGACTTGGGGTGTATATGTACCACAATTACAAGTACCGTGTGTTATGCAAGCACGCACAGACACACAGACACACAGGCGATCTGGAAGAGCCGCACACAGTGTGCCGGTACGGGCACTGCCGCTGCCCTCGCTCCTGGGGAGCTCCCGCCGCGGGCCGTGACTCAGCTGCTGCGCTGGGTGGTGTCCAGCCGGTGCTGGGCAGAGATAAGCCCTCGCCTCCCCCCCAGCATCCTCCCTTTATTCCGAGCTTTTTGTTTGCTTTTGTACTGCCACACAACACAAAAACTCCTCCGGGGACTGCTGGCGCGAAGCGAGTGTAGGAGGCAGCGCGGTGATGACAGAGGAGAGGTTTGCCAAAGTAAGTGACCGAGCGAGTCCGCGGGGCTCCTGAACGGAAAATGCGGGAAGGGAACTATGTCCATGTGCACAGGCTGGGACCCACCAATAAGCCGCGTAAGATGCCGCAGGAGTTTGTACCATTACCTCCTCTGGCTTCCTGAGTATTCTTCACCTGTGCTGTCAACTCCACCTCAGCAGATAAATGGTGTGTGGACAGTCGTGCCACTGAACTTTCTCCAGCCGTGCTGTATGAGCTGTAACTGTTGGGACCATGTGGTTATCCTTCAGTCTATTCAGTTCTGGTATCCTGTGCCTTTAATGATGGTGCTTGCTATGATGCAGCTCTGCACAATTTCTCAAACTGTACTTTATGTTTGGGGTATTATTTTGTATCTTGTCTCTTCTCTAGGCAAAGAGCTTTAGTGGGACATGGGACCTGTATGAGGATGGACTTCATTTATCCTGGGATCCTTTATGCTTATTACCCACTCTAATTGCTTTATCCCCCCGTTTAAAGTATCTCCTCCCTTCAGACTCCTTTCTTGAGAAGCTGCTTCGTTATGTAAGACATGTCAGGTGCTCAGTGCTTTTCTTTTCTTACAAAGTTCAAAACATACCTGCTGGGGTCATGTGCCCTTCTAAAAGGGTAAAAGTACATTATTAACAATCAGGAGTACTACTGTCATTTTTGAAGGTACCTTTTAATTAATTTCTTCTCATACTGACTATTTAGGAATTAGAGGTTTATTAATATATCTTTGATCCTGTAAAGGTAGCTGGATGTAACTATCAAGGTGGGAAAATAAATTGTATAAGGTCATCTCAGCAGAAGACACAACTAGTATATTGAAATTGGGAAATGAGGTGTAGGCGAGGCTCTTTATCTTGAATTTGTGTGCATGTGTTGTGCAGATCTTCTAGCAAAGCTGTCTAAGTTTTTACCTTGGAACACTGGAATGATAAAGCCTTTTTTATCTAAAACAAGGTCTGTTGTGCATTGCCTTGGAACGTTATCAGTGTTACACAAGTTGCTACTAGCGTTTAGTGTTTTATAGCAGGTTCTTTCCAAGTGACTCTGCATAGGGAGTGATTACACGCTGCTGTGCAGTATTCTGACATTCATATTTTAAAGCCGTTTCTGAAACTGAAGTCTAGAAACATCCCTATCATTTGTTTCCAAGCTCTCTTTATTATTTCCTTATTGACTATGGCCTGTATTAGTTCCTCCATTGACCATCAAAGCAGTTAGAGAATTATTGTGAAAAAGTAAATGTAGCTCAGATCCTTGGGTGGCATTTGCAACTACAGGTCTATGTGAACAGGACAAAAGTAGATCCACTGAGAAACCTTTTCTGCCTTTGCAAGACTGTGACTTTTTGAAGTCACCATCACAACAGGACACCTGAGATCACCTGTGAGGCTGTGGTGAAGGTGCAGTGCCGGGGCAGCATCTCCTGCTGCTGACACGGCATTGGTGGGACGCTGCCCGGGCAGTGCTGGTGGGCAGCCGGCACCACCTTACCGGGCCATGGCAGCCTCTCACTCGCCACAGCTGCCAGAGCCGACGGAAGTTACACTGAGAGTGCAAGAAACGCTCTAGGCCGGAAATATTTTTGAGTTCTTGTGTAGATGCAAAAATAAAACCAAGTTATATTAGATGACCAAAGCAGGTGTTAAAGCTGATTTAGCCACAGCATCACCCACTGCAGCCGTTTTCACTGTTCCCTGCAGGTGGAGCAGTATGTTGGTGAAATTAAAGGTGGCCTGAGACCAGCCATGAAACTCACTGTCATAGGGATGATACATTCCAACCCCAAGAGGTAGGTGAAGGGACTGGTGGGGACTTCATTCCGTCTTACATGCTCCTACCTGTCTTCTAAATTCAGAAGATTTCTTGGAGGTCTGTGCTCTTTGGAGGAATTTATGGCGTTGTTTAGTCTTCCTGCAGTTAGACTAAGATTAAAAGATCAAGGAGGAGTTCACTGTTTGCCCCTTCTCACTGTCCTGACAGGATTTTCCACTCCTTACCCTTATCTAACATGAACTGGAACAAAGCACACAAGTGGCATTTCTGCTCCAGGAAGAGGCACAATTCTCAACCTGCATCTTGGTTGTCTGCTGTGGGTTGGAATCAACACCATTTAAAAACTAGTGCTTTTGGCACAGGAGGTACAGGTTTGTTGCTGTCTTTTATCTGGATAGCAGCAACTTTATTGCATCTACAGCTATCAGCTCCACTGGTTTCACTGGTGAAAATTTGCCATAACCTCTTTTAGGACACAAATGAGTACATGTTGAAAGGCTTGATTTTGGTCAAGAGAGAGGGAAAGCAACATCAGAAATCACTAGCATCCTATTGGAAAATGGGTGGAAAAACAGACGTCATCCTTTTCTCCAGCTTCTAAGCCTGAAGAAGTCCTGTGTGTCAGTCTGAGATGAAATCAGCAGCTGTCTCTAGTCTTTACAAGCATCTGTCATGTTCACCATGTCCTTTCACATTTCTGAAAGCTCCAGTCATTTAACTGTTTTTTTCAGCTTCTCAGTGACTCTGCTCTGTGATCCAGTGGATGCAAACAAAGATGTTGGGCTGTTATTTACAGTTAACTTCAGTGAGAAATCCATCACCCGAAATGCACGAATTGCTGGAAAATGGGGAAGAGAAGAGAAGACTATTCCCTACTTTCCATTTACAGCAGGCGACACGTTTAAGGTAATTTTTAGGATACTAAGAAAAGGGTAGAGAAAAGGAGGGGGGAAAGGCTGAAGGCTATGTATGTGACCACAAATAGCTGATTACTGGCACTGCCAGGTTAACTAGTCTAGTATGACACAGACAGCAACCATTCAAGCCCGGATGGGAGAGATGCTTTCTTTTCTCTAATCTTCGTGAGAGTACTCTCTGCATGGAGCTTTGCAGCACCATCTCTGCAGAGTGTAGGTTATTTATTATGGGATTTCAGACAAACTGATAGACTTTGTGCTTCACTATCCCCACTACATTTGGTTCTAAGTCCCTGCTGGTGAAATCAACCCTGCTGCTGTCCTTTTCAATTGCAGATGGAGATATTATGTGAACACCAGCAAATACGAGTATTGCTCGATGGACGGCAGCTCTGTGACTTCACTCACCGCATTCAGCCTCTGAACTTGGTGAAAGCTTTGCAGATCTCAGGGGACATCAAGCTTACCAAAGTGGCTTGAAAAAAGGAGACTACAGTATCACCAGGAGACAGAGGAAAAATGTACTTCCTCTTGTCTGAGAAATGTTTTGTCTTTTTCCCCTGGCTGACTCTGGGGAGCTGGAACTGTATATTTTAAATTTTCTGATGTGTTTGAGATACACAATTTTTTCCCTGATACACAGTCAGCAATTGCAGAGCTATGGCTGGTCTGGATAAATCTGAGAGCCTCTGCTGAGATACACTTTTGGCCTCCCAAATGGCAAGATTTGTGATGCTGAGCAGTATCTCATGGTTCCTTATGGTTCCTTAACCCCCCAGGCACGCCAGGTGGCAGAGCTCAGTCCTCTGCAGTGGGGTGGCTGTTAGCCTTGTGAGTAGAACTGGGCATTATGCAGGTAATGGGACTGAGAAAAGCAGGAGATTTTCTTGTAAGTCGCAGCCTGATGGGCCTCAGCAAGGCTCACGTTCTCAGGAGGGAATTGCTTTTTCTGGAAGCTCTGCTCAATCAGCACAAAGCCATCTGTGCTTCCCAGTACAGAGCGATAAATGCCTTACCAATATCCCTGTCTCTTACAGGTAGCTTTTCTTGAATTGAAACATTACAACAGTTGGGGATTTCACAGTCTGCTCTGGACCAGCCCTAAGATATGGTATCTGTAGCTGAAACTGCATTGCCCATTCTTGTATCTAATTAAAACTGCATCTTTGCTGGCAAAATTCTTTAAATAAACTCTGTTAAATATTTGAACACATGCAAGTGTTGTGCTGTTATTTCATTGCTGTAACTTTTGAAGAAAGTCCTAAACACATGGCTATTCTAATAAATATATAAGTATATATCATATGCTGCCTTTGGCAATGAGAATTTTTCAGTACACAAGTCAGAGAACATAAGATCTACACAGAAGTGGATCTGTAGACAGAGGGCTATCAAATTCCTCTGTGGCTTCAAGGAAGATTTATAACATGGTGCCTTCAGAAGGGTTTCGAAGGCTCTGCAGAGTCTGGCTGTCAGACACAGGGACTCAAATAAAACAAGGAATTTTATAAAAATAGTGTATTAGCAGGCTGTTCAGGTATTTTAATAATTTTCTACATTCCATGTTACCTTCTGGTGTCTCAGTTTATTTACAAATCTAAAATTACAGTGAATGAAACTATTATTTTCCATATACTCAAACTGCCCTCTAAGAAAAATTGTATCTCTAAAGAGCATAGGATATTCAAATGCACTGGGTTTTAGAGTTGGTGGATTTTTATACTTAATGAAATCAGAGACGAGTAGACAAATAATGGAAAAAATAATGACTTAGGATAGAAAAAGTGATAGTCATACCTGCTACTATAATTCTCAGACCAAGCAGTTCTCCAACATAAATGGACTTATGGTGATAATCAGAAGGAAAAGTCTTGCTTTTATGGCTCAGTGATTTCTTCCAATATATTCATCACCAGCAATTGTCTGGAACTGCCACTAGTCCCCAGGATCCTGTACTGCTGTGGTACATTATGAGCACAAGAGTCATTTATATAGTGGAGAGGAAGATCCTTTGGTCTTTTCCAGTGTAGCAGAGAACCAAATAGTAGAGCAGATGGTTGGACAGACAGATTTGTTGTTTGCTTTGCAATACTGATTATCCTGGCAGCTGGATTGTGGTGTAGCACAAGATTCATGTGGTGTACCGAGAAAGGCATCCTCAAAAGCCAGCACCTTTCATGACTTTGATGTTTCAGTCTCAACTAATTAAGTTTATGACCCCCCTTTATCAAGGGGAAAGGAGCAAGACATTTCTGCTTTAAGATAAAGCACAACCTGAATTTGTCAGATATAAACTGAATACTTGTACAAAAGATTCTTTTCTTGCATCTTGGAATATTGTATCATCATTTCTTTGTAAAGCCCCATTCGTCTGTATCCACCCATTGTCTTTTGTCTCTTGGTAAGTTGGTAAATTCTTGGTGGAGAATTATTCTGGATCTACACAACTTTAAGGCACCTAGGATGCTAGTCTGCAAGGAATTGCTGTGTGTTATGGTAATTCAAATAACAGAAATAGACTCAAGGGGAAAACAATACTCCCAGAAAATGAGAGCAGGAAACTTGGTCACCAATGCGATTTGTCATTTGTCATGGAGTCCACATTACTCATGTCAGTGGTTTGATTGCCTCAATCCACTGCACTCGCTCTGCCTTGGAGCTGGCTTGGATATAATAATGAATGTCATTTTTGGTGATGATTTTGAAGAGATTGCCTTGCACATTGCCCTTCACTCCTGTGGAGAGGAAAAAAAAAGACAGATCAGGAAAGTGCACAGAGAAAGTTTCTGCCAGATATGAAGGTTCATAGGGAAGAATGTGAATTTAGTGAATTAGGGAATCAAATCTTTCCTTTCTATTATGGATAAGACCTTTGAATCTCTTGTGTCTTTGATTTTCCTTCTGCAAAATCCCTGGAAGTATTTTGGGTAGGTCTTTGAGCAACCTGGTCTAGAGGAAGGTGACCTTGTCCATGGGGGAGGGGTTGGAATTAGATGATCTTTGGGGTCCCTTTGAACCCAAACCGTTTGATCACTCTGTGATTTTATGAAAATAAAGATATAGTACAGACATTCCTGATGTAGACTGTATGAACTAGTGTGCACCATGCAAAATATATAAAGTAGTCTCTATTTAGATGGAGACTATTACTGGAGTTATACACTGGAGGGATGAACTCCCTACCAGTTTGTACAGTAGATAGATTTGCTCCTGCCCATCTTTGGGTTCCTCTTAGCAAGGAGTTCTATTGTCTGTCATGTCCCCCTGCCCCAGACCAAAGCTTTTTCAGATCTTCTCTTTGAAAGATGTTCAGTATTTGAGATTCACACGTTGTGCTTCTGGTCATAAAATAAATTGCTTTAACAGCAGAAACACATATCTGCAAGGCCAAGGTTTTAGATAAATTCCTGAGCTAAGCATAAGCTCTATTAGAACTGCTCGTTATATTGCTGTGTTTATGTCTCCCCTACATTTGGGTTCTAGCAGATCAAAAAGGAAGAGGTAATAGCATACATAGAGAAGACATGGAAAAAAGGGATGGCATCAGAGGATACCTCAGAACTTTGAGTTAAACAACATCCAAAGAGGTGTTTCCTCTGTCTATTAACTGGAATATTAATCAGTGTCTTAGGACTGTCTCAGAGGTCATATGACTAAGAAAAGTCCATAAAAAGGGGAACACCCAAGATATGTGGAAAAATGCTAAAAGAAGTCCCCTTTGGTGTAGACAACCCAGTAGTACAGGGATTTGTGATGTGCCACTTCACCTGCTTGCAAAGGGAAATGTAGGCCCAGCCCATCTGTGCATACAAACAGACATACACACAAACTCACACCCAAAGACCTCTATTGCTGTGGCATAAATATGTATGTATGGAAGTTTAGAGGTTCATGCTTACCTGCGGGGACTCCATTGTCCTCTAGAGCTGAGACAAGACAGCCACGAAGGGAGAATCCACCTACTGGCTTGTTTTCTTCCTGCAAGGAAAAGGGAAACAAGGCTTAGCTGGAAAATGTCATCGTTAGAATAATTTCCCATTATTTTTATGAAGCTGGGGATGTAATGTCAGTCTTTACAGGTATGAAACATCCATGTCACAAAAGGAGTCAATTAGAACATATAATTAAATGCATTACTATATTGTTTCAGTCTTAGGTGTTTCTCTGATGGAGCTGGGCATGGTGGAGATCAGTTAAAAGCACTGGGGTAGGCAATCACATTTCAAATTAGGTACAGTTTTATCAGTGACATGGAAAAGGAATCTCACTGGGAAAAAGACAGGATGGAAGATGCTGGGATACAAAATCCTACCAGGACAACCTCCTAGGGCAAGGCCAGAGAGGTCTAATTCCCTGGGAAATGGAGAGAGGAACCCAGCAGGAGATCTGTATGATAGAAACATTTACAGCATAATTGTGTTTTCATTATAATGTTTAAGCCTGTAAGAAGATTTCTAGGGGTGGTAACTTCCCACTCACATACCTTAGTTGGGTCATAGTAGTGCAAAAAAGCAGGATCAGCTCTCAAAACAAATCTCCTCACCTTCCAGTTTTTCCTCTTGTGCCCCTGAAAAATGGAAGAATTATAGTTACCACCTGCTGAAATGGTCATTTTCCTGCAGACTGTAGGGGACGTAAATAGGTACCAAAAAAGAGGTCTTGGAGCCAACAGAGAAAAATCTTTCCTGACATCTTGGTAGTTCCCAGAATTTTCTGCTTACCTTCCTTCTCCATACATAGATAATTCCTCTACTCTTCCTTTCCTGTGCTGAGAACTAAGAAAGTGAAGTGACAGGCCCAAATGATTATATCCCTGATTCCTGCTTTTAATATTAAAGATGGGTCTCAGATTAAAAATTCATGCTGTGTATGCTCTGAGGTGATTATGTCAGGTCCTCTTGCAGCTCCTCACTCTTTCACCTGAGCCCTCTCAGCTGCTGACAGTCCAGGGCAGCACTGCAAGCCTGTGCCAGGCACTGCAAGCATCTCCTCTCTTGGAGGTTTGGGGCTGGGGCTCAGGGCCAGCCCAGGGCTGCCCTTGCTGCTGCTGACTATGGGAAGAAGCTCCTGGACAGCTCTTATGTCCCATGGTGATGGAGGGACTGCCCTGCCAGCCTGTGCGGATTCCCCAGCACCCCACCAACCCTCGTGGCACACTGTCAGTTGGAGGAGGGAGGGTTGGGAAGCATCTGGTGATCCAGCCTGCACAACACTGAAGTTGGAGCTCTGAGTACAAAGCTCCAGAGTAGAAGTCTGGCCATACAGTGCAGGCAGGGTTCTGTTTGCAGGTGGCTGAATTACACTTTGAAACAGCATGATTGACCCTCGTGTTGTTCATAGCAAGGGTCGTAAACTAAATCTTGCAGACCAAGGGTCAGATCCTTTAAACAATTACTGCCAACAGGTAATTGTGCCCAAAATACTTGTGTCCAAAAAAACCCAGATCTCATCACCACCAGAGCATCTATGTGTACATGAGGGACTGCCCACAGGTAAATGTCCACTTCATACAAAAGTCAAGCTACTCAGCTTTGAAATTTGTCTGTGGCAAGCAAAGCATCATCACTGCTCACACTACCCAGATGGGATAGGTTAAACCAGAGGAACAGTAGATCGGCTTGGAAGTGAATGTAACACCCCTGAGTAGGATTTGGAGTTTGTGTGGGACTTTTGCTTTTGATACTATTTTGTACTTTTCAGTATATACTCAATATATACAGAATATCCAACTGATCCTGTCTGAGTAGCAAGTTCCGTAGCTCACTTGTCTGTAAATAGATCCTCTTCACCCCTAATAGTAGTACTGACAGGCAAGTTAGTTCTGCTGGCCACAACTCTTTGGCAATGCTTGTATAAATCACATTTCTTCTCTAAGAAGCCCTAAGAGCTGTCATTTTTCCTGTTTCTCAGTGCAGGTTCAAAGACTGTGCTTACCTGTTTCACTAAGAATCCTTGCTTTACAATTGTGCCACTTAATTCAGAGATGTTAAATTGTACCTCTTCCTTGGAACCGGTATTTTTCTTACCATTCTCAGCCTGCAAATAGGATAAAGATAGTTTCATTTTTCTTTTATTCTAAACACACTTTTAAGTACAAAATGCTGCATTTTGTTTTCCATTTTATTTTCCTTGAGCTGTTTTTAGCTCATATTTCCTGAGTAAATTCTAGTCCATAGCTCTGCTGCTAAGGACCAAGATTCACAAGCAACAAGTTACAGCTGGAAAGCTGTACACACTCTGTACACACACTGTGGCCCTGAGCTGCAGCAGAACTACAGCACGGCCTTCAATACTTGCAGACACAGCACTGCACTCCAGGGACACACCTTTTCTAATGCCTAATTATGTAATTTGTAGATCCCTCCATATCCATGTAGCTATTTGCCTCCAGCAAAAAAGTGCCAGTGTTACAACTACTAAAAGCCTAGAGCTGCTCCTTCTGCATTTACTTTGTCAGCCTGCATATTTTGCTTTTTGGTTGCAAGCTCTGCCCAAATCAAGCGTGTGATAAGGGGCAGAGGAGGTGGCTCTGTGGGCATCACTTACAAACATGTACAGTGCGGTGGAGTCGTCAAGGAATTTCTCAGAGGGGTCGCTGAAGCGCATGGCCTCAGTGCTGCGGGTTCCCACGGGCCTGATGAAGTTCTCATCCATCAGCATGGATGCCAAGGTGACAGCCTCGAATCGTGACACAGCAAAGCTATTGGAGATCAGCCAGTCCACCAGGGCAGAACCTACAGAAAGAAAGGTAGCTCTCATACTAAGACACTGTACTCTTCTGAGACAAGGCAGATGACCTCCTGCCACACAGGTTTTCACTTGCTGAAACATTTTGACACCATCACAAAGCCTGTCATGGAAGTGCAAGGTTGACCTTGTGTGGGGTCCTATGTGTGCTTCCATATATCCAAAGAGCCAGAGAGAAAGGTGTTGGCTGCTCCGCTGCTTTCCTCTGGGCCACAACTGGTCCCACTATGAAGGCAGGACAGTAGCTCCCTTGCCTCTGCAATGTGCCATATCAGATGTGAGGTGGCTATTGGCCTGCTGGAGGTGTACCTGTGAAGGTCTCTTTATATCTGTTGCCTTGATCCAAGTTGCGGGTCAGCTTAATTCCAGTACTGCTGTCATACATTCTCTGCACTATGTCGCTGTAAACGAGAGCACAGCACATTAGTAGATGAGAAAGACAGGCAGAGATTGCCAAGTACTTCTATCAGTGCCTGGGGTGTCCTCATGATTACCCCCACAAAAACGGGAAGCATTCTAGGTACTTCTTCAAAAGATCTGTCTTACATATGTTCTAGGAACACTTCATTCTCCCAACAGCAGCACTAAACAAGATACCTCACAAAGTATCTTTCAATTTAAAGCACTTCAAACTGATCTCTCTAGTCAGCCTTGATCTACCTGCTCAAGACAAAAAAAATTAATATTTCTATTTCTTAATCAGTTCTCTATTTCTTCTTGTTTAACATGTGGCACCCTAGAATTCCTAGTCTGGATTCCAGCTACTAGCTTTAAAAGCTCACCAACATGGCATGAACAATGTCACCACCCAGTCTTTCCCTGATAATTCATCTTCTGAGCTAATACATCTCCCCAGTGAGAACATTTGCAGCTGACTAGGAAGGTCTCCAAACTAGCAGTGAGGTGCCAGTGCAGAATCCACATGCTCCCAAAGATGATGGCAAAAGTATGTGCAAACCTAGGGCAGGGCAGCCAGTTTGGAGGTTCCAGGCCACATGGAGGTAGATTGGTGCAGAGAGGAGCTTCCTTTGACCCTCCCCATTCATCAGCTCAGGTGCTTTGCAAACTATAGCAATAGAAGAAGAAGAAACCGTGTACACTTACTAGAGGCTGATATTATCTAGCAGTTTGAAGGAGTTCTTCATTCTGTGAAGTTCTTGTACCTGCACTGGGTGACCAGCATGAATAGCTCCAGTGATGTCCAAAGCCCAGGAGTCACGCTCCTCCCTGGAGCAACATTCTAGGAAATAGTCTGTATTGGTTTTTGTCTTTAGTTTGATGAGAAGCTGTGGAGAAAGAAGTGCAAAGCAATAATATCATAAAGCTGTTTCCTTCCTCTTGCTTAAGTCTGATCCCACTTGAGCAGTTCACAGCAATTCTTGTTTAGAAGGATGGTGGGCACAACTCCAGGGAGGTTTGGTTTGTTTTGTTTGTTTGGTTGGTTGGGGTTTTTTTTGTAGGTTTTTGCATCTATTCCACTCAAATCCCTGGGTTTTCAATTCAAAGCATGGTTTACATGCATGGAGCTTGTGGTACTTAAGACAGCAGACCACAGAGATACTGCATTACTGGAATGAGCTGCTGACTGGAGCTTTTCACATCCAGGTCTCAACAACTATAAACTCTCTCTAGGCTTTCTGCCATAAGAAGTCCTGAAATAGTCAGCAACTTCCAGAGTCATTTCCGTTCTGGCCCCATGCAGAGGAAGTCTGATTGCCGCTGTCCATGGGTGAGAAGTGCAGGAGGTACTCTCCATTCCCGAGCCCCTTGCTGGAAACTTCCTGCAGCAGCAATGTCCCACTGGTGAAGGAAAAGGGAGTCTGATCTGGCTGCCTGGGAAACCCCCATGGATACAGCCATGTTTTAAGGTAACTACCATAGATAACGTTTCCCTTGTTTCCCACCCTCAGCTTTTCTGGAACAGTTCATGTCCTCTCTACAAATTCTTGGTCTGATGCATTTTCATTTTTTCAATCGTCTGCACAGGAGTAGTGATTTCACTTTTTTTTTTTGGTTAATGGTTGTGACTGACATTTGGGCACAGGAAAGAGCAAAGACACAACAAAGGAGTTCATTGCTTGTCCCGGTTGCATTGTTAACGGTAGCTTGCTTTTGGCTGGGCCTAATTCTGGAAGCATCCCAGTGGTAGGGCTGCAGTAATCAGAGAAGTCAGGAGAAGAGGAAAAGACAAGGGAGAAGTCAGAAAGTGAGTGACATTGAGAAGAGACATATATTTTCAGTCATACCGGTCTGTTCTCATATTCCAGACATGGACAAGTAATAGTGCAGCCATCCAAAAGAATCCTGCCCTTTGGAGAAGGCTCCTTCTTGCCTCCTTCAATTTTGTAATACAGCAGCTTATCCTGAAGCAGAACAAACCATCTCACTTTCCAGTTACGTACAATATGTCCCTAGAGGGGAAGAAATACACATAGCAAACTTTAACCCAAGCATTGAGAAATGACCACATTTTCTTTTTTCCTTTCTTTTTCTTTTGGTGTGAAAATACCATAAATTAATAGGAAACTGTATGAAAAGAAACACAAAAAGCCATCAAGAGCCCTGTTCTCCCTGGAATACATATTTTTAGTAACAAAATAGAAGAGCTCCATCACTATAAACTCACAGAGCAACAGAAAGGTGCTTTGCTCTTTCTTCAACAAGGAAAACTTTGCTGGCAAGAATTGTTTCTTGCAAAAGCTCACATGAACTATCTCAGAGAGCTGTTAAATATGAAATGAGTGAGGGCTCTTGACAACCAATTCCTCTTTACAGTGACCCTGGTTGCTGTCTTTTTTTTCTTAATGTTCATGTGGTTCTAGATGCCAAGTGGTTTTGCAAATGCTTTGCTTGATAAATTAGCTTTTCCTTACCTCCCCTCTTATGACTAATGAGCAGTTGATTTCTATCCCACCTGCCTCTGATCTCCTGGGCTAAAACATTCCCTGTGCTACTATTTCCAGCAAAAGAAATACATTTTTAATGACAAAAGACTGAATGAAGGCTGCTGTTGAATGCCTCCTGGGTTATACTAGAGCACAGACAAAACCTCCTATTTCCCCTCTGTAAACAGCCCCCAGCTCTGCTTAGTCTGGCTAAAGGACAGTGAAGCCAGCGAGGACTGGCACTGGCAGGCTCAGTCCTGTCTGATGGTGTCAGGTCCAGCTTTGCCGTGAGAGGCGCCGACTTGTGTTGCTTCGGGCGATGGAGCATTACAGCCAGCAGGCAAAGCCAGGGGTAGAGAAAGCTCTGACACCTGGGAGAGGGTGGGCATGGCTAAAAGAAAGAAACATGTAAGGTCCAGTTGTGGCAGGAGTCAAAGCTTATTAATTCTCTGTGAACAAAGGGGAAACTCAGCAATTTCCAAGTAAAGATGACATAATGAGTCTCTAAAATCCAGGGCACTTTAGATCCAATGTCTTCTAGTCTATACTAAATACAATTTATCTAACTTGGGTTTCTCTTTCCTTTTGTGGTCTTCAGTGGTTTTTTCACCTGTTGTGAAGTCTCCTAGAATTTTTTCCTATATGTTCTTTCCTATGGCTCTTTCTTTCTTGGAGATTTCTCTTTTTGAGGAGGTTGCCTTTTTTTTCTTTATCTAACCTCCACACATTTGTTTTACATTTATGATGCATTAAGATTCATAATTCAGTAATTTATAATGCATTTAGATAATCTCCTTGCTTCTTCTCTCAAGAAAGCTCTGTTTTCTTCACCAGATCCCACTCCTTCCTCCTTTTTTCTCTCTGGATACCTGGTTCCCTTCTCCCTCAGTTTCCTTTAGTTGCCTTCTTTGTGGTCTCTGTCCTATCAAACTGTGTATCTCAGTGATGTTGTACAGACTGCTGACAGTCACAGCTCAGTGTGCTGTGATAACCTATTCCTCTCATGCACTGAGAGCCTTGACTCTAAGTCACTTAAGAGCCCCAAAATACAACTGTATCTCAGAGAGAAGACCAAGAGCTGGGACTGCTCTGCCCCTTCTGCATAATAGCCCCTTCCCCACACAGAGCATGGCTTCATGTGCCCAGTGACGGGCTGGGAGCCCTGCCAGGAGAGCTCCTGACCAGCGTTACCTTCATGTTAGCACCAGAAATACTGCCACGTACTGCATAAAAGCATTTCCCAAGGTGTGGCAAAGCTTTGAACAAACCTCTGAATCATATTTCCATATAAAATCAAGGACCATATTAATCACTGAGACAGGGTCTTGTTACTAACAGCAGTTTATGTTGCTTGCTAAATTGCATTCTTGTGTCTCTGCTATGACTGATTTGATCCTACAGGGAGAAGCAGTAGGAACGCTGAAATCTGTGACACTATCTTGCAGCTCCTTTTGCCACAGCTTGGCTTGAGGTTATGGAAGAAAAAAGTTATTTCAAATGCATTTTTACGTTTGCATTGCTCTGATCCCCTTCAAAAAGGATAATCTGTTCTCCATTCTCTCATACGAAATAGGAAATCTTGCTCAGCTGGAGCACCAAAGAAGGCACAAGCTACCTGAAGAGACTGTCAGCCATCTCCCTCTCTCAGTCCTCCCTTGGCCACCTCCCCTGCTGCCGTGCATGTGCTCTTTGCAGAGGTGTGCGTGAGGTGCAGACATATTGGCTTTATCCCGAGAGCTAATTCACTTCCCTCTAGGTAAGTGCCAACACAGGGAACCTTGAGGGTGGATAGGGAACACCTGCAGTTCATGCAGCTCCCCTGGCAGGCATCTGCACAAACCTGGAGGAGCTCCTTTCCCAGGAGAGGGCAGGAGACCCTCAAACCCAGCACCCAACAGGCTGCCTTGCCATGAGACCTGGCTCAGTCGACTCCCTGTTGAGGGGTCGCTCCACATTTGAGCAGAACCGGACCAAGGTGAACCGGAGCACTTACCCGTTTGACAAGGAAGCCTTCCTTCAGGACTCCAGCTTCCTCCTGCATCATGGCCAGCAGGGAAGAGTGTGGAGCTGCCGCTGCAAATTGCCTGAGTCCTGGCAGCCTGTCCCTCTGCACATGATTTGTTTAAGAAAGCTCATTTTTCTTTGCTCCCCTCCTCCTCCAATGTGACGCACACTCTTTCCTGTTTTTTTTTTCTCCCTCCCTACCTGTGAGACATTAGTTAAGCAGTGAGCTGGCTCGTACGTTATCTGCCCTCTGGGAAGCAAACCAAAGGGATATCTAAAAAGGGCTTGAAAGAATTCCACAGAATTTAGCAGAGAAAAAAATTACCACAGAGTGAGCTGGCCAATATAAGCAGCTATGTGATGACAAATCAGGTATTGCATGGGAGGGAGAAGTACAATTATAAACCAGCATCCCTCAAAACTTCAGACTAATCAACCTGCTTTAAATGTGTCATCTAACAAACACATCTCACGGGAGTTCTACAGCTCAGCAAACTGTATAACATACAGAATATTATGATTATGAGGAGACTTCTACAAACCTTACAGTAACTTCTGCTAGAAAGTTATTTTACTGAAAAAGCCCCAAAGCACATAAAAGCCTGCTCTACTTTCAGTGACCTCCGGGCATATAAGCCAAGACTCTCAACCTAATATCCTAAATCTGTACATAAATGGGCTTTTAGTAAAGCAGCCTGATTCATGAACACAGTGCAGTGACCTTTTGTACCTCCTGAGCACCTCTGAAAGTGTCTTTGTGTGTCTGAATACAAGCTTAGATGTTTATTGCATTTTTGAAGACTTTGTCTTTTGTCCTGATGAAATAAACCAGTATTAGTATTTCAGACACTGCAGCTGTTCAGAAATAATAGCCTTTGCTGTACTGTCAGCATTCCCTGGCTTGTACTAAAATTAACGTGATATATGTGGGCAGAGCTATGGCTGTGATAAGAAGTATAAGGTAGAGTGTAACAAATAAAAGCACTCGTTGCTATGTAGAGAGTCCAAAGATCAGTAAGACAAAGGGACTCAAATATTATGGGGCACACTTTCATGCAGCAAGGAAAAGGAACAAACAGTTTCTTTATCTTTATGCTACAGGAATAGCAAGACACAGAATTGAAACTGACATTGTACTGGAGACAACCCAGAGAACAGTCCTGTCAGACCCTGAGAATACAGTGGGTGACTGAACACTACCTGAAGTCAGAAAAAATTGATTCTGTATAAAGAGAAAACATGCTGGCTGAGATTTCAAAAAGTAGTGTGGCCATATGTAAGTTAGCCACGTAGCACCTACTGTACACCCTTTGCCTCTTAGGAAAAAAGCAGTCAGCCACGAGGAAACTGGCTGCATAAATAATATCCCAGTATGTTTGTTCTTCAGTCCACCTAAAGTAAGTGCAGTAAGTTTAATAGAACACTTAGAAGAGTATTTTTTGCTTCTGGTATGTAGTATTTTAGAAGATACCAATGAATGTTTTTGTAATTTTTAAAAATATTCTTTTGCCTTAAAGCAGAAATTAACTGAAAGTATTTCTTTCAATTGAAAAAATAATCTCTGTCTCTGTGTGTATACGTATATATGTGTGTACATAAAAGTTGTATTCAGGAGCAGAATCCAGGACCCCTGTTGCATGCATTTCCTGGACATATATATTCCTTTATATAACCAGCTCCAGGAATACAGTGTTCCACCGTTTGGTATTTGAGGTTTGACTTCACATTGTTCAACTTGTTACTGCAAGCAATTTATTACACAGTGCTATTTCATACTAGAGAGGGCAGGTAGGAGCTTGCAGGGGGCTCTCGCTCAGACAGTGATCTCAGAATTGCTCCATAACCATTCCTTGCCGAACATCTGACAAACTCTTTTTCTCCAGCACAGACCACCCACCACCCTGCAGATGGATCTTGGCAAAATTAAAATTCTCAACAAAGAATTCTATTGTCAAACTGGTTGTGACTGGTGAAGCAAATGTTGCTTTAGCTGGTCATTAAACAACAGGTTTTGTAACTACTTTTCATCATCTAAAGCCTTCACTTCCTTCAATAACTCAAAGTATTTCTCCAATAGTATGCATATTTATCATACACACACCCCTTCCTCCCATCTTGTTCGGTAATCAAGGCTGAAAAACTGCCCCTCTATTGCTCCCTAAGGCTAGGTAAACACAGATCTTACAGGGTCATATAGTGTAAAATGAGTCAGTAGATCTGGGCTGGGAAGGCAAGTTCTGGCATTGAACTCCTCTGGTGGAAAAGGACATGATCCATTTGATCTGTATAAACCTAGGGAGCTCTGTTATCAAGTTTTCTGAGGGACTTAAACTCATTGAAGGGAGGAGTACCCATGTCCTCAGATTCATTTTAGAGTGTTTTCTACATGTGCTTGACATTTTCTTCCATTTAAAGTGACCCCGAAATACTACAGGATATGCATCAGGAGGGCCAGGAAGAGCCAGCTGCAAGACCACAGGATGCTACTGAGGGTTCTAGGGGAGGGCAGGAGCAGGCAGCTCTGAGTGCAGACTGGTGTTTCACCTGGCTGACATGGCAGACATTGCTGGTTCCTCCCAGTCACTCCTTCAAGAAGCCACAAACAGCTGGTTAAGAGAACCTGCCCAAAGGAAACACCCATCACATGCTCTGCAATGCTTGTTGTCCAGTGTCCACATGGGGCACTGCGTGCACCAGCTTTTCCAAACCAGTTTCTTAAGGTGCCAGGACTTTGCACTCCATTGTGAACACCATTAAATATTTAGTTCTTTAGTGGATAAGGGATGAAAGACGATGAAAACAAACCACATCAAAACAAAGAATGATGAAACATTTCTAGATAAAAGTGAGAGACAACAAGCATTCAAAAGAATTCTGATGTAACAGCACTTCTAAAATTAACTGTAGAAAGGTGGACTGTTTGCAGAGTTGTTTAATTGTGTAGGCTCTAGAACAAAAAACAAATATCAGAAATTAAAACCCAGAGTTCAGATTCTGCTATAAAGAACAATATGACAGCTCCACTGCATCTAAAGAAAAAACTCAATGGCCAGAATTAGAGAGAAAATAGCAAGGAATTGTCACTGTATTAAAAACCAGACAAACCAGAACAGTCACAAGCAAGCAGAGCATTCCTGCTTCAGCAGCCCCTATTTCTCCTCACCACAAACAGGACACTGGGCTGGGCATTACTGGACAGTGTGCCTGACCTGAGCCAGCACCGCTGCTCAGGGGTTTTTTGTTTTAATGAGTTCGTATTGGATGCTATAAATAAAACTCTTTCCAAGCTGTCAATCTTAAAAAAATAATTTGGGGTATGAAAGTCAAGCTGCGATCCTTACAATTAACACATCAGGCCAAGCACTGTCCCCAGGTTATACCTGTACTCTTGACTGACTACTCCATTGACTATGTGAGTGCAAGTGGAGATGCTGGCCTTGTGACTGCAATTAAGTCAGCACAGCACAGCAGCTAATGAGCAGCAGGGACGTGCTACTCAGCTTTAGCGACTCAACAACGACGTTCACACAAACCCCAGACCCGTATTTTAAGCACTTGGTTAGCACAGGCAGTTCCACAAACAGAAGAGACAGGCTGAGATACAAAGTATCATCTGAGCAGCTCCTGGTGATCCTCAAGTGATGGAGCACAGCAGACCTCCAGCATTCCCTTAGCACCCCTTGCTGAAAGGCCTCTGAAACACTGACCTGACACCTCTCTCACACTTCTGCAACACACAAGCAGGATCCACCACGTTGTCTTGTGTCTTTTAAAATTTGCTTGGGAGAGCAAATCAGGAGAGCCTGGTTTTATCTGCCAGGACAGCAAGTGATTGAAGTGCACTTAACCTGAACCTGCTTTGTTATTGTCCGCACCATCTTGGTCATTTTCTTCAGGTACTCAAAACTGACACAGAATTGTGCCCACCAGAGTGCTCCAGATCTAATGAGAAAGGCTCTGAAAGCCACCAAACAAATTTAGCAAACTTGCCAAAGTCACTGACACACACAATGCTCACCTGCTGACACACCAAAACAGCTCTTAAGAGATTATAACAATTGTAATCCCTTCATAGCACTCTTGTCTTCCTTGGAGCACAAGTGGCTCATTTTCCAGTGCTTTCCTTTACAGCATTATTTTGGCATGCAGATCACATGGTGACAGGAGTTTTAAAATACTTTGCTATTTAGTCTGAGTACCCACTTACTGTGTTTAATGGAAGTCAAATCACTATTTTAGTGAATGGGCAGTTTGGAAGAGCTGCTCAAACAGGAAACTTACATTATCACAACAAGGTTGTCATGCACAGCTGCTGAAAAGACAATTTGAGAAAATAACCATTAAAAATACTTGTTACTTCATTCAGTGATGGCATGTTCAAGTATTTTCCAACATTCTACAAAGACTGAATGTTACTTAACCTTTTTGTCTTTGCATTACTATTAAGAGTTGGGTACCTGTGAACTTCTCTGACACTCCAGCATGGATTGCAGTACCTATGCCCTTTGGGAATCCTTTTGTGGCAACATCACAGTGCAATTATACTGTTTGTACTGTGGCAGTATTAAGAATTTTTATTTAAGGCTCAAAGCCTCGTTTTCCATGCATTTTTCCTTTAGCAGCATAAATTAAGAAAAAAAGGAGATAGGCAATATGGGAGATGACAATAAAAAAAGGTAAGAACACATTTAAAAATTCAGCAATTTGGAATGGTTACTTAAACAAATCCAACTCTTCCACCTTAATTACCACTGATATGGAAAATGGGATTAAATTTCAATTTAGAAAGCACATCTTGTTTCTCTCCATCAGAGAAGATAAACAGATTGTTTCTAGAGTGAATAGCTCAGTCCAGTATAAATAGGATTTGGGGTAGGCAGAACTGAAGCTCATGCAGCAGTGAGCTGACAAGACAGTGCTGCCCATTTTGAAGCATCAGTAAGTTCATTAAGGTTCCTGCTATATTCACCTATAGGAGCAAAGTGCAAGTATACATAATTTTTCATTTATCAGCTATGTTTATTGGAATGGTAACAAGCTATTTTCAAAGTTTTCAAGTTCTCAGTTCCTAAAAGCAGATGATAAATGAAGGAAATGCTCATTTAAACAAGTCTGCATCAACAAACTTGCAAGACCAATGTTTTGTTCCACTCACTCTTGGCTTGGTTTAAAGTAAACAAAAGAAAGACCTTTCAATGTTAAGGAGGAATCACTCATTGATTATACTGTTCCAGGTTTTACATTCATACCACTCTAGGCCATGTGACAAAAGAGTAGAAAAATTCCCAAAACCTTGGAGTTACACAGCCCAGAAATTTATTGAGTATTTGCTCAAATACATTCTCTATAGAACTTGGTTTTGCTGCTCCCAGGAAAGATCATTAAGAGATACACTGAGCTGTAGTCACTGATTAGGAATTTTTAAGTATGCAAGTGTTAAGCATGGGGCTGCAAACTCTTTCTGGCCAGATCTCTGTCTTGAACTTGACTAGGAACCTCCCTTTCAAAGGATTCAATTTGCATAAGTTGTTGCATCAAATGTTATTTAGATAAGAGCCTTTTACATTTTGGTCTTTTTAAAACAGTAAAACACTTCAAGTATTTGCATTTGAAGTTTTCAATACTGGAAAACATTTAGTCCAGAGTGTTTGCAATGGGATTTCTAATTTTTTATATGCTCTCTTCTAAGTATCCTAGAACATTCAGTCTTCGGTTTTGGCTTCCATTTCCTCGGCATCATCATCCCCATCCACTTCAGCATTTTCCCTCTCCAGTCTTTCCAGCTGCCTTGCAAGCTCAGTCTCATCTGTGTCAGTCACCACCTTAGGCTGAAAAAAACCAAACCAGAACACATGGTAAACAGTCATAAAGAAATGTCACATACACTTGTAGAGTCTGATTCCACATAAAGAGCAAGAGAGAAAATACATCCTGAAGTCACACAGTAAAACCCAGAAAAATTAGAATTTTTGGCTATTTGTCTATTTAAAGAATATGGAAGTTCAGGTTTGGTTTTTAAATACCTTTTTGCTAAAATTTCTTGTAGTGCTACTGATCTCGCTCCACTTTAGGAATATGGCAAGGAAAAAAAATTGTATTTTAGAATGTGATTTGTTCTTACCTCCATCTGCACATTAAAGACTCCTCTCTTCTCCTCAATTTTTTCTTTAATTACAGCCATGGCTTGATTCAGAACAGACAATCCTTCAGTTCTCTCCAGTGTTGTAGTAGTCATCACATAACGAGGAGGGGCTATCAGATTAATCTATCACATTGTAGGGATTGGGGGGGAAAAAGCAAACTCAGTAACAAAGCCAAAGATGGTATGTCTATTCAGAGAAAACAATCTGAAGTGTTACAATCTGTACTTTTTCTTATGATGAGTAAATAAACAAACTTTTCCTTTTGTAACAAGAAACTATTTTAAGAAATAATTTTCAAAGAAGGTAGTACTTTCAAGCTTTTTTAAAAACACTTACTCAGTGATACACTTAATATCCTAAAATTGTTGGGGAAGAAAAACTAGGCCTGGGTACAGTAGCCACTCTACCAACAGTCAGACATAAGTGGAGCAAACTTTCCTTTTCTTACACAATCTTATACCTGAAAATAAAATGTATTGCTCCCTACTTAAGGCTGCAGAAGGAAACAAGAGGTATGTAGTGTGCCAGTACTAGACTTTAATAAATTGAACAGAATAAATACACAGCTTCCTGAACTCTGAAAGCCATTGCACAGTCATAGGAACAACTGCCAGCACAGAGCTGAAAGAAGTGTCTTACAGACCTGCTAGAGAAGAACTGCAAAGCAGGCACGTGGCTTCTCAGCCTCAGCCAGGTGATTGTGACAAGTGCAACTGCAGGCCACTGGTACCTGAGGGCATCAGAAAACTTTGCTTTTGATTCTATTAGTAAGAGTGACACTTACTTTAATGGGCATGTTCTCCGTAGAACAGTTCAAGCCTGCTCTCAAAGCTTCTTTTACTGCATCTATGCCTTCATAACCATAACAGGCCACCTCAATATCTAGGACAGAGAAATACAAATAATGAAACTTTGAGGTTACCAAAAGCTGTAAAATCTTTAAAGTTTTTAACTTTAAATCTTTTTAGCAACCAATGTTTATCCACAGTGAGAGCCTCACTAGCTCCCAAATCTGAGGAAGGTATTACACTTGCTTGACTCATAAATCGAGGCAGAAATCCTCATGAATTCTTTAGTCATAGAACTTTTTACACTGTGCTTGGAAAAGCCAAGACACAAAATTATACACCCACATTCACATCAAATAAATTCAACAGGAATAATTACGTATTTCACACGGAGAGATAAACCCATAAAATCAATAAATACCAGAGAAAACAAAAGACCAGGAAAAGTGAAACTTGAAAACAAACACATCCACAAATGTAAGAAATTCTCTCAGTAATTAAACAAAGGCAGGGAGGTATCACTTAGGAAGCATTGTCATTTCTTTTTATAAGGTAAGTCATATTAACATATAGTTAAAATGATAGTTAGCCATAGCTTTTTAGTTGGAAATTTGTATCCTTAATACCCTGATCAGTGTAAAGACAAAGATTTCTTTACTTATGTAGCAACAGTACAAGACTAAGCTACAAAGAAGTTGGTCTGACTTCCAGGTGACTCACAATAACCTGCTAATTCTCAGCAATCAGAAACCAATTCACAGAGGTGCATCCCAGTCAGCCTCAGGAGACAAGCAGAAGCCAATGGCAAGTTTACACACTTGCCTTGATGACAAAATTAATGCATTAGACTATCAGAACAAAATAGACAACACAAAGGAAGTAAGAACACATGCTCATCAAGTAACTTTTCAAAACTAATGAAGTGCTATTCATGTTAGCAATTTCATTCTTCATGGCTGTCAAATCCTACTTACTTTTTTGAAGCCTATGTTAACTTCTGATAGTCTAAAGTAACAGAATTTTTCATGACCTTACTTTTTGTACTCTCTTCTTGACTTCAGTGCCATGTCCATAAGGCTTAACTTTTCTCTCAACGGTAATCAACAAGTGTTAATGCTCTTCAATGTAACCTTGCAGAGCAGGGGCAATTTCTCAATCTGGTTAGAAATGTGACTCTGCTACACTGACTATCTGTTTAACAGCAAGTGTATCTCTAGGCTGTTCAGTTCCTGCACAGCCAGATTTCCAGTTCTGAAGTGTCTTCCTAAGTAATGCAGTCATGTGCTTTTTCTGCCCACACCAAATGGCTACCTCACAAACCAGCTCACACGCTTTATGAACACACTAGAGGTGTGCTAGGCTTGAGGGGGTATATCCTGCTGGATGGTTTGCAATCAAGTAGCTAAAAATGCTATTTTTGTATGTCCAGGGACAGATGGCTAAAATATTTGCTACAGCTGTGCTGACAGAGATGAATCATCCTGTCAGGCAATCAATTACTTCAAAATTCTGAATAATGAAAAAGAATATTGTAGATGTAGTAATAACTATAAAGTATTTAAATTCATTGTGTGCGAATGCAATATGATAGACTGCATCACACACCATGACAACCACTTTATGTCCCAAGAAATTCACAGTTTGGGAGAAAAAGCAAAGCCTTGTACTTCAAGATAGAATCCACAGAGACATTTTGAAAGCAATCCTTGATTAAGATGTCCTAATTCTGAACAGTTCCACTCAAATATCAGCATTATAAACCACTAGTTTTAACTGAATTTTGCAACATGATACACTGTCTTGATGTAAGTGTCAAAATGTGTTGGATGAGCATCTGGGAAGAACTCACCAGCTCGGATTTTGACTGCTTGTGGTGTCAGACGTCTGTTAATATTGTCAATCAATACACGCCTCTCCTCCTCTGTCAGGTCCAGGCTATCCAGGATTGCAGGGTCTCTGAGCCAAGCAAAGCAATGTTACAGAAATTACACTCTTATACTCAAGTGGAACAAGACACAAGGTTAACTTCTGGTGCTATTTCTACATTCTTATGAATAATCCTAGATATAGGCAAAAAACCCAAGGAAGTTTCTTAAGAGCCCACTGAAACACTGGAAGAACATAAACACATCTGTTTTCAAAATATTTTCTATTGGCAAACAAAGCAGATAAGTAGTTTACTCAATGTGTTCCTAGAAGGAATTGTCTGAATGATTTTTGAGGGTATTTTAAAGCAGAGGAATGACTTCTGGCCAGCTCCATGTTATACGGAATGAGACAAGTGTCTATTGATACTTGATGTTTCCTCCAGTGTGAAGATAAACCCACACTGCATGGAAGTGAATCCATGATGAACTGGGGTATTGAATTATTGTAGTGTTTCATTCAAACACAAGATTTTTGTCATTCTACCTATACTTATTCCATGTTATTCTGTACTCCTTTTTAACAGTAACTAGATCACAGACAGGTATTTATTTGCTGGCTACGTTCTTGGCTATAAAGAAAGGCTAAAGGTTTTTAAAATTGCAAGCTGATGGTTTAAAATTCAGACACACAGAAGCAAACTCCTCTCTGCTATTTACCAATATAAATTAAATTAGCAGCTCTTGGAAGAAATGGTGTTAATTTTCTATTCCTGTATTAAACTTATCCCGATATACCTGAAACGGAGAACATAACCAAAAAACTCCTCACAAAAACTGTTCCTGTTCTGCAGAGACAAGAGTTGCAGTTTTCTGAAGAAAATACCAGATCACCTACAATACTATCAGCAGGTGAAAATGAAAGAAAATGGCCCAAAAATCAGAGGCAGTAACAGAGAATGGTCTCTGCTGCCCACACAACATCATCTTTCATGGCTTTGAATACTAAATAGAGAAAGGGCAAACAAGCAAACATTTATGGAACATACAAATTCTGCTTTATTTACAAACTAACTTGTTAAATCTTCCAGTTACTTTCACGAGCATTTGGCAGGCTTTTAACAAATAGGTCCCCAATGTTTAATTTTTACTGATCAGAAGGTAAATATACTTTCCAATTTTTGCCAGAGATATCATGCTGTGTGAAACCCTAAAACACTAATCTTTAGTCCAAAGAAAGGAATAGCAAGCCAAATTCTTAGAGGGAATGCTAAATCTCACACAGCACTTCAGCAAGAACAGGAAGGATCAATATCCACATTTTTCTGCTCCATTGTTATGGGTTTATGTAGGAGCACAACATGAACAAATAGAAGTTGCAGTCCAGTCAGAAATCTTAAGGCTTTATTGATGGAAGGACATTTGGAGAACAGACAGCTTCAGAAGTTCGTGCTTCAAACTGAATGACAAATGAGCAACAAAAGGCCTGTGCTCAGCAAAGCAAAGCTACAACAGCCAGTGTAGCTGCAGAGTTAGCGTTTTTAATTCTGTTATACAGGTGTTTCACTAAGTATTTATCAGGTAAGAGTTATCTGAAATTCCTTTCACAGCAATGTGCCCAGATTTGCCCTTTACTAGTAAATAACCATTTTTCTATGAAACAAAACATGTTCTGTCTAAGTAAGGACACAAATTGTCTCTTTCCCCAAAACACAGAGCTGGTTTCAAGCTAATAAAAAAATACCATTAAGAGCCTTTCTGAAGTCAATGCAATTTCTAAAAGTTTTATTACTGCCATCTAGTGCTCACCTCCAATTCACCATTCACTGGTTTATGTGGCATAAAAGAGTAAAATTCAAAATGTTTATTGAGAAATCTAGTTTTGGATTGACAATTTCACAGTGAACTCTTTAGAGGGAAACCAAATACTTTAATTCTGACAGCAGATGACAGTACTAGACTTTACTGAACACATAAAAGGAATCTATCTCAGTGCATATTTGCTTAGCATCACAATTTCCATCTCTTTCTGTTAATAATTCCATTTCTAAGTTCATGATCCCGTTCTTTAAGTTTGGAAGTGTGGAGAAGTAACAAGCCAGCTTGTTGCATGTAAAAAAAGAAATAAGCTGCCTGTGCAGTGGAAGAGTGACAATGAGCCCTGAGTAGAAATGTTTTCAGACACAGAGATAGGTATTTGTGATAAAATCTGCTCGGGACTAAAAACAAGCAAATTCTGACAGGCAAACCAAGATGAGTGCTTTTGCCTGTTAGAAATGTCACAGGCTCATCCATAGCAATAAAAGCCTCTCCAATGTTTGTAGTCATGTTTTTATTATACTTAAACATTATTCACCAATGCCTTGGTATTTCTCCATATCAAATTCAATGACTGCTTCAAAAACCTGACATACACAGAGTGGCAGAGTCAAAGATGGATAAAAACAAGTCACCTCTGAGCCTTCTTTCTCAAGAGTATCAGAAACTTGAAAAAAGCAATGAGATAGAGAAACCTCCAATAAGCAACTGGAAGAATGAAATAAAAATGTACAAGGTTTACTTGACCAGTATATTCTCAATACTGACTCTGAGAAAGAAACCCAAACAAAACCTAAAAGAACATGATGGTGGATCTATTTCAGGAAATACTGCTCTGCAATTTGAAACAAGCCCCCAGAAGTACAGAAGATGTCCTTACGAGACTGCATGCTTGAATGCATCATAAGCACCATATCCCGGTCTTTTGTACTTGTCATCAAACACCCAGGCAGTTCTCTGGAACAGACTCTCAAGCTGCTCATCCTTAGTGTACTCCAAGACTTCAGCAACATGGCGAAGGATGCTGTAAACCTGGAACACAGGAGTGTTAACAAAGCCCAAACAAATACTGAAAGCAGACAAAAAATCCTACTTGGAAGTGTGAAGACCATACAGCAGTAAGGATGGGAGCCTGAAACTACGTGCATGCCATTTCATAAACAGTTGCTAAACCAGCATATACCTTGGGGTTTAACTATAATCATTTAAATACACCTCTTTGCAACATAGATTTTCAACTGACATCTTCCTTCACTGAGTAAGAAGCAGGTTGCCAGAGAACTCATGGACAGATGAACTGGTTATATATCCTTGCATAGGTAAATGGAATCAGAGTATGCCTAATCCATGAGAACAATATTTTCATATTAACTTATGTCTGTGCATTTTGGTTGTTCAAGAAAAATGCTGGAAATACATAGTGCCTGAATACAGAAAGGCAACTTACAGTCTTTGATTTTGTGAATTTGTCTTCACATTTGATTGCCTCCTCTGGAGAAACTCTTCTTTTTGACAAGTCAATATAACCTATTGGGAAAGAAGATGATTTTGTAAGTGTCATCCATTGTGCAAACTAAGTCTGACTGCTTCAAGAGAAACTCTCAAAGAACAAACATTCAGGGTCAGGATTTGCCCCTTGCCTATAGAATCACAGAATCGACTGGGTTGGAAAAGACCTCTGAGATCATCAAGTCCAACCCTTGGGCCAACTCCAGTCCATTTACTAGATCATGGCACTCAGTGCCACGGTCAATCTCAGTTTAAAAATCTCCAGCAATGGTGAATCCACCACCTCTCTGGGCAGCCCATTCCAATGCCTGATTACTCCCTCCATAAAGAATTTTTTTCTGCTCTCCAACTTCAATTCCCCTGTCAGAGCTTGAGCCCGTGCCCCCTTGTCCTATTGCTGAGTGCCTGGGAGAAGAGACCAACCCCCACCTGGCTAGAACTTCCCTTCAGGTAGTTCTAGACAATGATGAGGCCACCTCTGAGCCTCCTCTTCTCCAGGCTAAACACCCCCAGCTCCCTCAGCCTCTCCCCATAGGACTTGTGCTCCAGTCCCTTCACCAGCCTTGTTGCTCTTTTCTGGACCCGCTCCAGCACCTCAATATCTTTCCTGAACTGAGGGGCCCAGAACTGAACACAATACCCAATACTATCTGTATCACCTTGCTACAGAAAGTAACAAGACCAAACCTTAATGGATTTAAACTAATTGTGATCTAAATTAGGATATCAAATTATTATTCCATCTGTAAATACTTACAATATCAAATATTTTGAATAGTGTTCTTTTAAATTACTGTCTTAATATTTTCTCTGCAAACTTTGAATAAATTTTCATAGTATCTCAGCAATCCGTGATGCATTTGTATAGTGATGTACAGAGTTTGGGAAAAAAAAATACCAGCACACAAAAAAGCAAGTTTAATGCATATTTTGGTAGTGCTCAACACCATTTCGCTCAAGGCTGGCACTCCATCAGTTTAGCTCTGAATGGTTTCCTAATAAAATAGGCTGGAAATTCTGACTCTAACTTCTTAGATACCCTTTTGTGAGAAATGCTTGTGAAATATTTCTTTTGAACCAACTCTTCTAAATTTGAAAAGGCCTCCACCTATTTCTCACAAACTATAGGTTTCTCAATACATTCAATAAAAGACCACTAGGTGAGTTCCAGATGTGTTTCTCTGCTAGTAAGAGAACAAAATTAATTTGTGAAAGGAAGTATTCTTTCATTAGAAATGCTTGGAAACTTATTTCACTTCAGATCTATCTGAAGCAAGTTTATTCTTGTCTTTCTTTCCTCTCTGCTTTTCCTTATCCTGTCATTCATTACTTAATGTGAGTTGACTGCACTTTTGGAAGTATTCTAGAAGAGCAGATTACTTGAAAAACATCATACCAAGACTAACATTTCCAGATGTGCTTCATGTTTATTATTTCTTTATAACTGGATACAGATTTTAGAGATTGCATGGAAAGGTATTATCAAAATCCAACATGTTCTAACTCTAAAATATATTCAAAAGCCTTCCAAGATTGAAATGTTCAAAAGATAGGAAGAAACAAAGTTGCCTGTACAATCTCAACCTGCACCCTACAGAGGTCATGTGGCACAATAATTACATACTTGTCATCTATTTTATTGACAGGGTTTGAGACTTGCTAATGAAAGGACAGACTGTGAGCACTAAATGCTTAGCATCGAGACTTTCATCTCTACAGCAAATGAGCCTCCTCTTCAGTTAAGACTTAGGAGATATCAAAAGAAAATTCTGCTTCACTATGGTTTGTTGACTGAGCTGGTGAGAACCCCCTTGAGGAAATCTTTACTGATGTAATTTACTTTCAATAACCCAATTCCCAAAGAACACAGAGGAACAGAAGGATCACAGGTATCAGATGGTACAATGACTGTCTATTTTGCTTAAGTGCCCTACAAAAAGTGGCCCTGGCAAACCTCACAAATACCTCAACTGCTTGGTTTATCTGCCTTTCTCTCTATGAATCCAAACTCCACATAGCTCACAATATCCCCACATACCTTTCTCTTTGTCGACTCTGATGACGACGACACACTCGTTCCTGCCGATGCGGATGAGTTTGTTGATGGAGCGGATGCGCCTCCTGGACAGCTCGCTCAGGAGGATCATGCCTTCAATGTTGTTGTACTCCAGCAGGCTGACGTAGGCTCCCATCTCAGCAATGGAGCGGACATTGACCATCACTACATCTTCCACCTCTGGAAATTTATGTTGGTAGAATCTACAGCTTAGTCCCGGCATTCTGGAATGTGAGCACAAACCCAAAGGTTTCATTTCACAGCACATCACTGCCTTCTACAAACGTGGCAATGAATCTGTGAGGACTGGCGAGGACAGGGAGCAACACCGACATAAAAAATCAAAAATTACGATAATGCTTAGGTTTAATAGAAACTATATATTAAATCAACTAGTATTTTAAATAGTATTACCACAACCATTTGCTAAGAAGCTAAATTTTTGCACTAAAGTAGGAAAAGCTTGCTGCCAGGACCTCATTATCTACTTCAACTGTCACACTACCCACCCAGCACACTGGAGAGGCTTCAGTGGTGGAAAGGTGGCACTGGCACTCATCTAAATTCCTGAGGTTGTGTAACATTTTCAATTGGCTTGCAAGAGCAGAGGACATGGCAGAGAAGAAGCCTGCAATGCTCACAATGGTTTTTGTGTGTACATAATAAAACGGCATGTGAGGCTAAGAAAGTAAGAGGCAGAGGGAAGTTGTTGTAGTACTGAGGAGGAGCAGACTCCAGAAGATGACTTTCTAAACTCAGCACGAGATGTCTAGGATAATCCTGTAAGACCTGCTCCAAGGCCAACTGTCAGCAAAGACAACAAAGGCATTAATCAGAGCAGAACTAGCCTGGCCTGAATGAAGTACTAATAAAGAAAAAACCACCCCCCAACAGACTGCTAGTCGGAGGGGAAGGAAAAAAACCCCAAAACTACATGAAAACCCCCAAGATTCCTTCATTTTACATTCAAAAAAGGCTTCATAACCAAGTAGTGGTAAGAAGGAATGCTTAAACGGCTACACTTTTCTGATGATGAATCCACATGCTTTTAAACTTCTAATGAATAAGTTCAATTTCTTTCCTTGAGGTTTTACACAG
Organism: Sakesphorus luctuosus; assembly: GCA_013396695.1. Classification (NCBI taxonomy): domain Eukaryota; kingdom Metazoa; phylum Chordata; class Aves; order Passeriformes; family Thamnophilidae; genus Sakesphorus; species Sakesphorus luctuosus. Next base: position 1,237,299 of record VWZD01002969.1, read on the forward strand.
AAAATTTTCTACAGTGGTAGAAAGCACAAGATGCAGAGTCAAGTGCATCACTCCTTGGGGTTTGTTGCAGTCAGTACTTCGAAGTTTTAGTCCTGATCTTTACAACAGTACTAAATGCCGAATGCTGTGTACACCCAGCCACACAATGGAGAACACTAACCATCCTTTTTTGCATTCTTAACTTTCAGAAAGGGGAAATACAGACTATCAAAAGATTATAAACACTCCTCTAAAGGCTTTGTATAAACTTTATATAATTTGAAGTTGAACACGGAACTCCCAAGATTACAAACAAAAACGTCGCATTTCGCTTTTCTAGTCCGCACAGTGCAGCTCTGTTCAGTGCTACAGGTACTTATGGGACATGAAACGAAGCCGAGCCACAACGCCGAGCCAGGGCGAGCGAGAGAGGACACACACCGCGTTTCACAGCCCCCTGCACAGTCCCACGGCTTGTGTTTCGGCCTCCGGGGGAAGAATCCCTGTGAACAACACTGCGCCCATCGCGCCGGAACCCATTTTTCCCAGAAGCAGGACACGCCTCGGCCGAGGCTCGGGCCCCGGCGGCCGTACAGCCTCAGCGGACACAGCGCCAGCCCCGGCCAGCGGGAGGCCCCGGGAACGCGGCCCGCCGGCTGCACCGCTGCGGGAGCCGCGCCGGGCCCGACCCGCCGCCCGGGAGGAGCCGCGCCGGCGGTACCTGTGTGTGCCGTACCTGTGTGTGTGCGGTACCTGTGTGTGCGGTGTGTGCCGCACCCGTGTGTGCCGTACCCGTGTGTGCGGTACCTGTATGTGCGGTGTGTGCCGTACCCGTGTGCGATACCTGTATGTGCGGTGTGTGCCGTACNGCGGGGGCGGGGCCGGGGCCGGGGCTGCGTCACGTGACGGGGCCGTGACAGCGACGGCGACAGCGGGACCGGCCCCGCCGCGACAGCGGTGACAGCCGGACCGGGCCCCGCCGGACCCCACCGCCGCCATGTCGGGCAAGGACCGCATCGAGATCTTCCCCTCGCGGATGTGAGTGTCCACCGGGACGGGCCGGGGTAGCGGGAGGGGCGGGGGCGGGGCCG
>VWZD01002969.1:1238381-1304214 GCA_013396695.1 Sakesphorus luctuosus
GGGGCAGCGCTCGGGGCTCTCCGGGCTTCTCCCACCGCGGCTCGGCGCTGGCAGTCGTGCCGCCCGCCCTGCCCCCGCTCCCGCCGCGGTGCGGGCCGAGCAGCCGCGGGCCGCCCTCGGTTCCCTCCTGCAGTGCCGGCGGTCAGGCTCCGGTCCGGCTCCGGTCCGGCCCGCAGGGCCCGGCACAAGGGCGCGGGTGCCGTATTCGAAATCCTGCAATTACGGAAACCTGACTTAAAAAAGAACGTTTTATAAAATGTATGGGTAAGGGGAAAATGGACAAATCAAGCCGTAGCTTCCCTTAACTTTGCAACAGACGATTCTGCTGTGCAAGAGGTTGGCCATAAAGTGTCAGAAAAGAAGAAGGAAGTAAAATGCTGAGATTGAAGTGGACAGGCAGGTAATTTTCCAGATCCTGACAGCAGACTATTTGTCATTAGATCATATGTCTCGTGGTAAGGTTTACAAAACGTCAGACATTGGAACAAACAGAAACAGTTGAATAAAATCGGTTTTAATAATGCTGTTCAGTTTCTCTTCAGAACCGTCCAGGACAGAAAGACTTTGCTTTAGGATGAAAGGCCGTTTCAAATCTTGCATAAAAGTGGGTTGATGCCTGCATCTAGTCTTTATAAAAACATGCCTTGCAGGACAGGAAACCTCAAATGTAAAATAATAATTATTCCCCCATGTGTGAGCTCAGGACATGTAAAATAATAGTTTATATGGAAAGATTAATGCATTTCATGGTAAAGGTTCTGATTTGAAACTTATTTCAGAAATGAATTATTGCATACACTAAGTCATCTGGTCTCACTCCTGCTCTTTGGTAGTGCTCTTTTAATTCAGTTTACATGTCCAAGAGGGAGCACTTTAATCACTTTTAAAAGGTTATCTGGTTTTGTGGGCTGTGGCACAATATGACTGGCAGGAGGGTGGTCATGTTCAAACAAGCATTGTTTCAGACAAGGTAACAGACCAATAATGTGGCTGCTGCTTCCGAAGGAGTGTAAGTTAGAATGGTCTAATAGAAGGCCTGTGTCTGCAGCAATTTTCTCAGTTGACAGAATTTCACAAGGTTTGCTTTTTCTGTTGGTTTGGGGTTTTTTTTAATCTTTATCAAGTGACTTGCTGGTATGAGCCTCTTCTGTGCTGGATATCATCAATTCCAGAAACTGCTCAGTCTCCTTGAGAGTAAACTAGACTTTGTTTAGTGCACTCTCAGAGCCAGTGAAGTCTTGCTTGAACTAGAGGGCCAGCCAGTCTCTGGCAGGTGGTGAACAGAAGGAACAAGTTAGTTCAAGGTGGTGACAGGCACCTGCTTGTTGGGAAAATAAAGTTGCCTTTTTACTCTGATTTCTTTCTTTTTAATCATAAACATTCATAAAGTATTTGAGATTTTCAAAGTATTTGGTAGATGTTAACGGAGCAATTCTCATCACATGCCAGTAGATGTGGACACTAATGGATTCCACTCTGGAGACAGACTCTTAATTACACTGACTTTTTCCAAAGACAGAGAGGAAGTGTGTAAGGACTTGGCTTGAGTGTTGTCCTTTGTGCACAGTGGCTACATGTACAAAGTGGTAGCTTAAGTTAGCACAGCTTGTTCTTTTTGTAGTAGAGCTTCTGCTATTCTAGTTAAATCAGAAAAGATTCTTCAAATTAAAATATACAGTAGAGAGGGAAGCAATTTTGGATCCTTCTTCAGTGCATAATTTCATACAAGAAACCTGTAAATGTACTGGTTGTAAAGGATATACAAAGCTACAGCCAACTCACTAATACACCTCTTCAACTGCTGCTGCTTTTGATTGCCTTAAATCTCCTACGCAGCATATGAAGAGGAGGAATCAATGAGCTTTCTGACCTTGAAACCAGAATGTACAGGTGCTGTATCTCCTTGCTGTGTAAAATCAGAACACAGCATCGACAGTTCTGGTCACATGAAGAATTTGCTATGTGTTTGAGAAGGTGACATAGCAGTAAAAGAGCTTAAAAGCCATAGCACTGTCACACTGACAGGAGGCTTTGGGGGAGTTTGGTTTCTGGCATTTGTAAGTCATCAAGAAAAATTAAACTTTTATTATGGATGTGCTGAAGAATGCCTTGTCTGCTTTCCATGATCTTTGACCTTGTAGTTCTCATTTATGATGGAGATAAATATATGGAATTCCCTTGATTTTAAATGGGAATATAAAGTTCTATCCTGAAGTGCTCATCCTGTTCTACTGCAATGGTATTTCTCAGTCAGCTTCATAGTTTCAGTCACATCCACATCAGAAAACTTTGCATAAATACTTTCCCCATCCCTTCAGATGATGCAGGGCATTTCTATTTATTCCTCTTTTTAACAGGGCTCAGACCATTATGAAGGCTCGTTTGAAAGGAGCTCAAACAGGTCGTAACCTCTTGAAAAAAAAATCTGATGCTTTGACACTTCGATTCAGGCAGATCCTTAAGAAAATTATTGAGGTAGGTAAATTAGAATTTTCCTTCGTTTGGCTTACTTTATTTGAAATCTGTCAGTTGTGCATTCTTGTTCTGCTAACTTTATGAGGTAGGGTGGAACGTAGGACAACTATGTTTTTCTGGCTGCAGTGATACAGAAATTTTGGCATAGTTACTATTCTTCACCTCCTTCCAGACAGTCTAAGGTTCTGCTTTCTTTTGTGTCCCAAGTTTCCTGTCATCTCTTCTACATTACAAGGACTTTGCTCTGACGCTGACCAATAGTTTAGGAGTGGTCTCTAGTCCTGTTTTTGTTGCCTTACCCAGCTTAAGAACAGAACACACTGCAGATCTGTAATGTTTCCTGCATGACTAGGTATACTAGCAAGCAGAAGTTTTGTCCAGATAGAACTTGTTCCTTTATGAGGAAGCTGAGTCCTGCTCCTTCCTCTGCAACAGGCATGACCAATCTAAGATACACAACAGAGCCTGATACGCCCTGTCCTGTTCCACGATGCCAGACGGGTTTTAGCTGTACTGCTCTGGCTGCAAGGGCTGCAGTACCCATGGTGAGCTCAAGTGCTTTGTTGCCATGCTGTCAACAAGCTCTCACCACTCTCTATCATTGTTTCCTACAGACTAACACACAAAGGCTGTTGTTTTTCAGTAGCAGTTTTTAGCTATAAGGGCTACAAATCTGTAAAAATTGGGAAAAATGGAGTAGGAGGAGAGTTCAGCTTCACAAAGCTGCATATAACTGTATGTTGAAAAAGAGCTTCATCTGTCTTGTATTCCGTACAATGTGAAGGAAGAATGTTTTCCTACTGAGCCACTTTTGCAATTTAACCCCCATGTAACAGAATTTTATGACTATTAAGACAGGCAAATCTTTTGCAGTTTCTGTGAATTCTACGCTGGGTCTGTGAAATAGCTGAATTATTTCCCTTTTTTTTTTGCCAGTCACCTGGGAATAACAATTTTCAGTTTGAGAGTAAGCTACACATACACGACTTTCTCACTCCATTCAATTTGTTTCAATTTTCTTCTCTTTATGCTGTTAGTTATTTCTCCTAGAAAAAGAGTAAAATGTGCCTTATATTTGCTGCCTGTTTATTTTTTAATTTTTTTTACACAGACTAAGATGCTAATGGGTGAGGTGATGAGAGAAGCTGCCTTTTCACTTGCTGAGGCAAAGTTTACAGCAGGAGATTTCAGGTGAGGATTGCTGAGCTTGTACATGTCCTACCCATGGGAAAGAGTGATCAATGAATTATTATCCTCTCTTTTGGAAAAATAAGGTAGAATTCTTAAATGCACTGTAAAAAGAAAAAAAAAAGACAGTGAATAAGGTAGGACAGGATGAACTGAATTCCATTAGGTAAAGGTGGGAGACATCACTGCAGGAGAATTTGCATGATGAAAATAGATACTCTGTTGGAACCTAAACAAAGTAGAAACACAGAATTTCCCTGTAAGTCCTGATTTGAGAGGGTGGTGATTTTTGCAGCTTGGAATTAAAAAATGCAGGGAAGTGAGAATTTATAGTAGAGTATTGGAGCATTTGTTAATTTGGTTTTGCTTGTGAATTTGAGGGACAGGTGTAATGTGTGTTCTTTTCTCCCAGTAAGTCACAGTAATTGTACTGGTTCTAATCTCCCATCTCACTGACCTCTTGTCTCACTAGGGCGCGTGAGGGCTGTATGCCAGAGGGGAAACAAATCTTTTCCCCCAGTAGGATATTTTAAATTGTATTTTAATAAAGTACAGTTCTGTCTAGGGGTTTGTGTAATTCATTCAACTGTGCACAGACCTTGTGGAATAAAGCTGGGGAAGTGTTAATGATTCAGCTGATGGTACTGCCAACTAATGGGGAAGAACTGAGTGATCAGATACAGCAGTAATGTGTGTGCTGCTGAAGGGAAGTCTTTGGCCTTTCATTTGGATACAGTGATCTGTTCCTGTCCTAACTAGTCACAGTATTTAGCTGTAAACAGTAGTCAGATTCCACCCTGTAAAGTAAACTGGACTTCAGCAGAAGAGTTAGCTACAGTGACCTGCTCTTGGAAGACCTTAAGATACTTCAGAATTTTTCAAGATTAACTGTTGTACAAGCTCAAGTTAACTAATATGCTAGTTAGTGGGTAAACAAACTCACTGATATTCTGAAAGAAAAATACATACAAACTAAAATGAAGAAAATGTTATGGCCTTGGTCTGCATTAAAGCCTTGAAATTTCTTCAGTAACTGTGCAAAAGGTTTCATGGGTTGATTCGACTCGATGTTATTAAAATAATTTCCCAGATAACTGGTTAGTTTCAGCTATGCTCTATATACTTGGTCTAAGACATTTCAAGTTCCATTTCACAGACTGTGTCTTTTACATTCCTAAACATTGCTGGAAACCTATTTCTTTCAAAGCTTCTGTGTTACCTTCAAAGTCTGTGCAATGAATTGCATAGAGAACTGAGCTGATAACAATTTCCAGGTCTCTACTACAGCTATTTGATAACTGCTTCATCTTGTATATAAAAATGACTTAATGAACCACTTCAGTTTTCCTGATTCAGATGTATGTTTTTTCCTTACAGTACCACTGTGATCCAAAATGTGAACAAGGCACAAGTCAAGATCAGAGCTAAAAAAGACAATGTAGCAGGTGACTTTTCCAGGCCATGAGTATTTTAACTCATAAGGGAATTGTGGAAGGAGACTTGGAAATACGCAGGAATGTTTCCAAGCACTGTCTCCTTGTCCTTAGTTCTCTGACTTATCTAACAATAGGAACACTTGTAATTGGTTTTTTTTTCACATACAGCATATTATATTTATATTTAGTTATTTACCTCTCATAAAATTAAATGAATGTGTGCAAACTGCAGTCCAATTTCTAGATCTTTGGATAAAGTATAAAATCCATAAAGCTTTACTGAAAAATAGATCAGAAAATTAAGTACCAAAATTCAGTAAATTTCAGGCAATTAAATATCAGTAATTGTCTGTGAAGAAAACAAGAAAGATGACTGAATGCTTAAAATATTCCTTAAACAAAGGGAATACATTACCAAACAGAAACATAATAAAACTGAACACTGAATAAACTGGTATACTTCCTTGAATTTTTCATGGGTCTAGATCTCTGTGATCTCAACACAATTCTGAAGTTCCATATTACATGTCAGCACCAGCATGACTTAACAGTTCCAAGCTATATAGGAAGATTTTGAAAAATAATCTTACAAAATAAGAAGCAAATGGAGGTAAAAGTGAGTTGTACATAATAAATCTGTAACTCTTCATGTCTCTTACACACATTTTTGTTCACTCTTGTCAGGTGTAACTTTGCCAGTTTTTGAGCATTACCAGGAAGGAGGAGACAGTAAGTACAAACCAAGTGTCTTCTGTCTTGCATGGACTTACAGCTATTCCATGCTAATATAAAAATACTTGTCATATCTTGATGGCAAGTCATTTTACATCATAGGCATGGGTGTACTTATTTCCTTTGATGCTTTGCCCTGTTCCTGTGATATGGAAGGATTATTAGGGACTATAGTGGATTTTACTTTTCTAAATCATTGAGTTTTTCAGTTGAGAAGACTTGGCTTGAATTACCAGATTTTGAGACTTCTGAGTCTTACTGTGGGCATGCACAACAATGATCTGTACTAACATAAACCACTATAAAGACAATTTGTTAATGAGCAAAGGCTTTAGCTTTTGCTGAGCTGTTTGTATCACTGTAAAATATTTTTGTCCAGTTACAAAGCACTATAGCAGCAATAGTAACACATTTTTGTTTCAGGCTATGAGCTGACTGGCTTGGCCAGAGGTGGAGAACAGTTGGCTAAGCTGAAGAGGAACTATGCCAAAGCTGTAGAGTTGCTTGTGGAACTGGCCTCCTTACAGGTTGGTGGGAAGTGAGACAGAAGGGTATAATCGGATTCTGGCTTTTCTGAAAGAAAAGTAACGTGGCTCAGTAATTGTAGCTTTACGTAGTCCCAGTGCTGTACAAAGTTGCAAACCCTTTTCAGCCATAAAACAGTTACATTACCATTTCAAAGAAGTCCTTATCCTTAATGCTGGGAAAGCTGGCTTAATGCTACTGCTTTGGAGAGTTGGTATTTGTAACTGCTACTGTGCACTATTCAGTGTGCCAGTGACAGTAGTAGAAAAAATTCTGCCTCTCCCAAGGACAGTCTGTAAAGCTGCATTACAGACTTGGCTTTCAAGTGCTGTTTGGTTTGGTGTATAGAATTGATGGAAATGCTGCATTGGTCTTGTTATGTATTAATTATTTAATCCCATTCCATCAGACATCCTTCATTACTTTGGATGAAGCCATTAAAATAACAAACAGACGCGTGAATGCCATTGAACACGGTGAGTATTTATCCATTTGGGATGCATAAGATTTTTTTTGTATCCATGCAAGGTGAGGAGCAGGGTCATGAAAGCCACTCTTTCAACCTCGTGCTTGTTAGTGGAATTTTTAATCAGTTGAAAAACTCTTTCTAGAAAGCATTACAATGAAGCATATTGCAAGAAAGAAAAAATTTAAAAGCTGAGTGGAAAGGACTGGAATACACACATAAATGAATATACAAACATGAGAAGGTAATCAGGAAATTGTATGGAGAACCTGTAGGACAGAAGTTTCACCAACACATTCTGGGGTCTCTGCTAGTGACTTGGATTTAATTGGTCAGGTCTGTTAACTAGGAGCAAAAGATGTGATATATCTAAGTGTTAAGATGTTCCAATAGCTAGCATAATAAACTTTAACTTTAAAATATATTTAACCTTAAATCAGTGGTAACAGCTTTCTCCCTTCAAAAAGAGATTCTGACACAGAGCTTGTCCAGTTGGATGTTAAAGCTGTATTTAATGTCTTATCTCTTCCCTTGTCATAGTGTTATGTTTGAATATTTGTATTCCTGATGGACTTTTTAAACTGAAATAATCCTGTGAGTAGAAATGCTATACTGAACAGAAGTTTCGGAAAAAATGACATGGAAGAACATAGTTTTAATCCAAATTTTGCCCACTTTTTGGAGGTTTTTTTTTAACCACTTCCGCAGGAAAAAGGGACCTTACCAACAATCAGGGATCAGTGCTTCCTGATTCCATTGCATCTTTAACAGAACATGCTGTGTGAGATTCTGTGATGTTCAAAGTCCTAGTTTAGTCCTGAACTTACTAAAGAAAACAGTTTTGTGTACTTGTCCATCAGGAAATAGTATGATCTTCCATGAAAGACATAACTTTCCCATAGCCAAAAGAATTACTAGATTGATTTCAAAGAGTATCTGTGCACTGCATTATATAACTTCCTGGCAGTCCAACAACTTCCTTCTTTATGGTTTTAGTGATTATTCCCAGGATCGAGCGTACTCTTTCTTACATCATCACAGAACTGGATGAACGAGAACGAGAGGAATTCTACAGGTAAATATATAGACCTTTCTCACCATTACTCAGAAGCGACTTAGGAGAACTATTCACCAAATCTGGCACTTGGATATCTCCAATTAAAAAGTTGCCAATGAAGACCTAACCCTAAGTTGTACATAACTGTCATCATTCTTCCAGAGGGAACGATGTGATACACTTCACTGAGGTGTTCTGCCTTAAGGACACCTCTGCTATAGAGGTCAGTGTTCTGGGCTACCTGAAGCAAAAATGTCCAACCTAAAATGAATGACAGAGGAATTAACTTCATTAAAGACAAGCAGAGTAGTATAATGCAGTCTTTAGAGTCAAGAATATAATTTATAGTTTGGATGAAGTTTTTCAATTACAGCAGCTAGTAATAAAAGTCTCTTATTTTTGCCGTTTTGCCAAATTTGCTATTTGTTACAGAATTTCTCTATCCTGGGGAACTTTTCCAGGCAGGTTAATCATATCCAAATTGTACGGCATCTTTACTGCTAGCCTTTTATGAAGACATTTGTTTCACAGATAAACCACATTTGCTCTTCACAGACTAAAGAAGATCCAGGAAAAGAAAAAAGTATTGAAAGAAAAATCTGATCAAGAACGGGAGCTGCGGAGGGCTGCTGGCGGGGAAATTGAACCAGCCAATCTCTTAGCAGAAGAGAAGGATGAAGACCTTCTCTTTGAGTAACCCTGCACAGTTGTTGTGTATGGAGCAGGGGGCCCAGAGTACAGAATGTCCAATTGCAATATAATTCAAGACATGTTGCCTACAATATACTTACGTGGCTTCTTATTTGATGTCCAAGTCTTGAGTTGAATGGATTGTGGATTTCTCCTGGGAGATTAGAAATCTGGCAACTTGACTACAGCATAGGAGGAAAAGAAGCGTGTCAGATGCGTTACTATCAGAAAAGCCTTCGATTGCCTGTTCAGCCTGTTTCACTCAGTAGGAATGACAACTGTTGATAGCTATATGGCTCTGGATTTGCCTAATCAGATTCCTCTTAAATTGCCCCCATTCGTCCTACAAGCAGAGGAAAATGTCACTTAGGGAGGGAGATGCATGTAATGTTCTTTACTGCTGGGCTATTAATGTTCAAGTTGCTTAAAGCCAGTATTGGCATGACTGAAGTCAAATGCCAGTAAAGGAAACTCTAGTTTTCTAACCTGTTGATGAAATCCACAGTCTTCTGTGATACATTTTTGTTGCACGATTGCTACCTTGGCCTAAAACATCTACATTTTTAATTAGACATTCTGCCAACTTGTGTACTGTCTGTGCTAGAAACAAGTGTGAATTTTAAATATTAAAATACCTGGTGTCTGGCTCAAGTTGCTAGAAGATGGTGGTCTTGAAAACTTGTGTTGATTTCAAAATAAAACCTCTGCTCAGTTTGAAGGGCTGTTTTCCTAAAGACAGAATCACAGAATCATTTAGGCTCAAAAGGACCTCTAAGATCGAGTCCAACCTCAGACTAATCACCACCTGGCCAGCTACTTCATAGCACTAAGTGCCACAACCCGTAGTTTCTTCATCACAATTGGTTGTGTTCTTTGTTCTTGAAGACATCGGTTTGCAATCAGCAAACTGAACACATGCCCCAGAACTGACTAGTATATTGTGTCTAGTATCTATTCAAGGTAAACATCTTTTTCGAGCATGACCCAGCACTTCACTGCAGATCCAGGGTAAGTGTAATGAAACTAATTTCTACTAACACCTTTAAAAGCAATTTTAGAATTGTATGAAACACAAGGCCATGCTCTTTTGAAGCTGAACAGAACAGCTGAATAGGAAGTCTATATTCTGTTTAAGATACAGCTTAGATTGAAAGAGAGACACACTAGCTCTGTGGACCTCTCCCATGGGATGGATGGTGTCAGAAGGAGCACAGAGTATCCTCTAGGGCACTGATGTTCCAGTGTGTTTCACACATTCAGCACAGTGGCAGAAGACTCCCAAGATCCACTACGAGAAGTAAAATTATACAGTGATTTATTTTAAATCTAGAAATATTTTACATTTTTACATTAGTGTGCAGTTCATGATGTCTCAAAATACAGAGTGCAGATATATGTATAAAAGTACAATGTGGGGCTAACCACAGGTCTCAGTAAAGTTACCTTAATTATTTAAGGCATGAAACCCCCCCATCTAATATTTTAAAAAGTCACATTTAATTACATTCAAAAATTCTTTTATGCAGTTCAGCTAACATTTATTTTTAATTAAATCTGGACTGGTAACAATGCAGATACCCTCATTTCAATCTGATACAGCTCACTGCAAAGCCTGTGATAATGCTGAAGAGTTTCACCAGTGAAGCCTGCATATTTTCTTTCACTCTTGAGGGAACTAGCACACATTCTTCATTAAAGAAACAGAACAATGTCTTACACAAGGTAGTTCTAGGTCCCAGCTGGCAGCAGATGGACAGCCAGGTACTTACTTCAATGCTGCTTGCTCAAGCCCTTCCTTTCAGCAGGAGACGCAGCTAACACTGGTTATAAACTTATAGCACCTCTCTACACTGATGTCAGCAAGTATGGTGTGCCTTGGGAATTAAAGAGAGTAAAGCTGAACTTCAAGCAATATGCTGCTGTAAATCCACATCCAAAAGCTCATTTGTATAAAAACATTCTGTAGAACATTTCAGAAAAACTGGGGGGAGACAAACATTGGTGAAACAACATCAATGGCATGACTTACTGAGACTGATGCTGCCTATGACCACTGAATATCCGTGGAGGTTCAGCAACCACCCTGAGTTGATGGCAACTGCAAGAACTGGGACAGCACCTGTGGAACTGAGCTAGGCTACCCTTACTCAACACATTTGACTGTTTTCCACCTTCTTGTCCAGCTATGAAACAGTCAATACCCAGAAGTCTAATACATCTGCAATCATCTTTCTTGTAAAAAGGGTAGAATGGATACAGTATTTCCAACATACCTGAACACTGTAGTTAACATGAACTATGGATGAAACCAGGAACATGCCTGCAATGTGAGGCAAAAAGCCACTATTTTGAATATCCAGTCCTCAGACCAACAGCTGGCACATTACAATTTCTAACACTAACTTGATAGAGATATTCTAGTTTGCACCCCTTTTCTTTCTGAAGTGTCATTACTTATCCCCACTAATTGCTGACTTGCTTTTCAGCCCTAAATACTAGTTAAACCAGCAAATAATTCTGCTTTCTAACAAGATGGGAATGCACTCTATACTTCCATTTTTCACTAGAAAAATGTACTGAATATTAGTTCAGTACCTAGGATAGTCATCTGACAATTTCTTTATATCTGCTCTACACTTTGAGCTCTCTAACTATGGGTGCGAATTTGTTCCATTAACATTTGAATAAAGAATATATGCAAGACAAAATGGAAAACATTAACTACTTTTTCATCCTTCAACATTAGACAGGAGTGAACTACACATTGACATAAGCTCCAGTGTTTTACCTGTAGGAACAAAGAAACACTACCTAAAATGAAGAGAGATTCACAGTTAAGGTTCTTTGTGCTACCCAAAACTAGAACAGCCAAGATCCTCCTATCCCGTTAGTGCCAGCAACAACAGCCCTACTGCAGATGCACAGCCTCAGTAGTTAAACCTTCACAGCCAAAGTCATTTGAGGACACAGAGATGTTCCAATGCGCTTTGCTGAATGCACTAGGATACATACGGATCTTGCCTTTTGTTCCCTTGTTTCAAGTTTTTTGTTTCTTTTAACCATTATAAATATTCCCCTTTCTTGTGACTTCTCAGTCAGTTACCAGTGTTTTACACATATGTTCACTGCAGTACTGAGGAAATGCAGGACAATACGTTGGCTAGTGAATTACAATACTCATAACACAGTAGCTACATTCAGCTATTTTAATTCCAGTTAGTTGTCCGTTAGTCCAACAGCCACAACATGAACCATTTGCAGAGATTAAAAAACCTCACTGTTTTCCAATGTTCAGCACATCAGTCTATTTTAGTCAGTATTCTGTTATAAAACATGAGAATTTCAGTTGACTTTCAAGCAGCATGTCTTGTAACTATACATTTTCACAAAAATATAACCTCTGCTTTTCTAAGTATCTCTACAGATCTGTGGAAAACAGTGGCTCTGATCAGTCAATCAGTGTTTTAAAGAAAATACCATAAAAATATCACATCTAAAAGATCAATGTAATAGTCATCTTTGATTGGACTTAAAATTACTGTGCAGTCAAATCTGATTTTAAAAGTCTGACTAAAAAGACACAAGGATTGAAATATTTACATTATACACATTTTCCAATTACAGTGCTATTAAAAAGTGGAATGTTTGAGAATTAAAATATTAACCCTCACAGGGCAGCTCCAGATCAGAGCAGCATCTTCAGTCTGTGTGGTTTTTGAACAGGAGAGGTTTATCATTAACATTTTTTCATGTGTAATTATTTCTCTGCCCAATGATCTGCAGAATTATGCTCCTGAACTAGCATCATGCCCCCCAAAGTCATTAAGTTAAGTGTTAAATAACATTCATATTTATAACTATGTGACAGCATGGACTATATATATACACACACACAAACACACTTAAAATCTTTGTTGTAAAGGTGATTCTAGGTTAAAAAAGGTGGATTTATGTATAAAAGTAGCTGCTAGAAAAATCTATCTAAAGCCTTAGAATTCAGTATTGATACAGTCTCCATTGCTAGACCACAGAGAAAGAAACTTGAACAATCTTTAGACCCATTAAATTGGCTCACAAGATGACAAGATGTTCCAGTAATACGCAGTTTCACTGGCAAAGGAAGCAGCCACTGAGGTCTAGAGCTCACATGCATTTACACTAGAATTGGGCAGGCCTACACACAATCTCCTTGGGAAGATAACTAGATCCAAAGTCCACTTGTCCCTTGGAACTGCTCTCATCGTAGCCAGGTAGAGGGCACCCACTGGGGTTCTGTGTCAAGCTTGTTTATTAACCGAAGTAACTCTTGGTATGCCTTATCAAGGTCAGAATTCACAATTGCTGTATCAAAGTAGTGGCCATTGTTCTGTTCCATCTCCCTTGTCTTCTCTATGATTTCTCTCAGCTCTTCTGGCTGCAATGAAAAACAGAAAGTTAGTGTAGGTGTGTAAGCCTCTCACTCACAAATAAGAGTCGTGAAAGGTAACAACCTGACTTTTTTTACACAAATTCTCATGGTGTTGCTATTGGCTGTGGAAAAGTTTACAGTAACACTGAACCATGACACATATTTGAAAGCTAAGGGCATTCAAGACAATCCTGTCTGATTGGCTGTAAGTGGCAAACTGTAAATAGTTGCCCCAGGCTGAGGAAAACAAGGAAAATCCAGCACTGCTCATTGCACAACACTGATCTTATGGAGGTTCTTAGATCATGTTTCTAAAAAATAAGCGAGGTTGCTAAGCTCATTATCCTTCCGCAAAAGGCTGAAGATGGCCAAGATAGCGTGAGGAGAGAAAGTCTGAATGGTGTAGAATAAGACAACATTCCTGCGAAGATGCAGCATTGCAAACGTGAAACAGCTGAAAGTGACAGCTGTCCTTGGTGGAAATTGTTCAATAAACAGCAATGAGAACCACAGTGACAGTTAAACGTTTAAGTTAAAACCAAATCACTGTAACATCAAGTGAATAACATTGCAGAAAAATGTAATACACCGTTTTGGAGCTGGAAGGGACCTTGTCAAAAGCAAGAATATTGCAGATGTAGATAAATGATACAAAGGGAGAAGCAGAAATGTTTTGTGTTACTTCAGTTTTTTTTTTACAATTAGATACTAGAAAAGTGTTTGTTTTCCTCTCCTGCAACTTGTATTGTAGAAAGAAATACTCAGGTATAATTTTGGAGTCAGTTTTCTAGAGAGAATATTTTCAAAAGGGACTTCAGGCCTTCAAGACTTTTTCCGTAGTTATTATATACTCTTGATAAAATCAAAGTACCACACAGCCATACGTACAAGAAATACCATTTTCTTTATCCATGAGAGCATGTAGCCAACTGAAATAAATCAAACACCAATACAATTAATTAGAAAGAAAACTGGCATTCTTTAACACCAAGAAATGTATTCCTTTTTGTTGCAAATGGATTCCTTGACTTCTGCAATAAAAATCTAGAACCATCCAGAAAGATGCGATATTTATATAAAATAGAGTTTCATTAATTGCATAAACATGAAGGAGGAAACATACCCATTTAAAGACTATGATTACATTTGACTCAGAGGCCGGGGGAAAGGATAAAAGGTAAACAAAATTCTGCCTCTGTTTTAACATTTGGACTTCAAGGTCTTCTAGATCTTTCATCCAAGTAATAAATCACCCTTACATCAAAGTGAGCAAAACAACACGGCCACAGAACACACTGAGTTATGATCCCTGACCAACAGCCACGCCAGGAGTCCCTTTGAGTTATGCTGGGAAGATTGCTTTTCCTCAGCATGGACTGCATTATGCTCAATTAGTACTTTGAAGATGCCATGGTGGCAAAGTGCTTCCAATCAATCGCTGCAGGGTAGATTGCAGTTAAAAAGCTGATGATGAACTTATTTCACTCTCCTAGCAATAAAGACTTTGTATTTTATAAGTCAATAAGGAACATGAAAAGTGATCAAGCAGTAAAATAATTTTATCTGAAGTGTTTTGGATTTTCAAGCAAATGCTTTTACAAGAGCAAGTAAATTCTCAGAAGAAAAACAGTAATTCTTTGCTCCATAGAGTTACTCCCAGGTTTACTTGAGGACAAAGCTGAGTTTTTCAGTTTAGAAATGAAAGTTCATATCTTTGTATCCAAATGCAGGGACCCCAATGCAGAGACACTGTGCCCCAGGATTACTGATTTAGCAGCACATTCTCTGGTCTAATAGCTCTTGCATTCCATTAGGTAAAAGCATCCTGAACCCTTCCCTCAGTATGGTCTGCCTCCTGACCCAGAGCACACAGATCCCAGCCACACTCCCTCACTGCAAGGTTAATGTCAGTACCATTACCCTGTCCCGCTTCCAAAGAAAGTGCATCCCTTTGTTTACCAAACCTGTCATGGTTTCAGAAGCAGTGTAGGACCCCTTACCTTTGGGTTTTTCCCTTCTTTGGCCAATAAAGCACGCAGTCTCTCTTGTGAGGGTGGTGCAACAAATATAATATATGGCTTCAAGTCAGAGTTACGTAGTGTCTTCAGTGACTGCAGAAACAGGATTTATTAAATATTTAACAGTTCCAGCCATGAAAAGGGCATTTAATGATGCCTTATGCACATGCTGTAATTGATAATATACTCTTTAAACATGACAACTGTACAATATATTAACAGCCTCACAATTAACTGTAGCAGTGTTATCATCACCACTAACAGTTCAGCCACATTTTCCTAAGAAATTGATATTCCAACATTTTTTTGCTTTATGGAATGGAAATATTTACTTTTGCTCAAGAATATTCTTCATAACTAAACTGAAGAAACAGATCTCTTGGTATCCAAAAGCAAAGAGAAAGTCATCTACATTGAAATAAGTGTCCTTAGAATGCTAAGGAACGGTATCAGCTTTGGACAGAGAGAAGAGCCCTTAAATTCTAGAGTTTACTTGAAAAATTACAGTTTAACCTTTTCTGATTTGAAGATTAAAATACAAGGTATCAGATGAACTACTACTGTATGCACAGCATTCTGTTTTGCCAGGTTACATTTATATTGAGAGACAGGAAATAAAGAGAACCAAACTGTTGTTTGGTTTTTCCAAAAGGCTCACTCTCTGTGTCTCAGAACAAACAACTTGTCTCTGAACTAGATTTTTACAGCTACAGAATTTGATAAATTTTTAAGGACTTCTAAAGAATTTTCATCTCATGACACGCTTTGCAATACCCATGAGCTGTTCTAGTGAAGTATCACATGGTCCCGATTGGTGATGACTCACTGATGACTGATAATAGCTTCAGTACTACCAGACTACTGATGTGTCTGAGTTTTAGGGCTTCTTTTGCAGATTTGTAACAGCAGTAGACCTCACACATATCTATCATATGTATCAGAAAATGGGTTGTGTTCCAGGACTCTTTCCATGTTTGACTAAATTTCCAAGTTGAGGTCTGTAAGCATCGTTTTCCTCTCTATAACCACAAGGTCACAGCTAAACAGCTTCTCAATACTGTTTACACGATACACTTTAATCCTGAACTGGATTTAGAAACTGCATGAATATTCCTGAAAACACTTTCCATGTATAATCATGATTTCCTCTCCATCTTCAAAAACCTCAGAGCTCACAGAATAATTGGAAGACTGAGAGACATAAATCTTATTTTAATTCATTTTTAAAAATTCAGATTGTTTCCAGATACTTAAAGCTGGTGAAAACTCAGGTGCCTATTACCTGTAGCAGATAACGATGTGCATATTTGCAAACAAGGAATAAGAAGGTTGTATTCATAATACACTGAATGAGTAGAGTCAACTGAACTTACTGAAAGAAACCTTGGAATAAACATGAATATTGACGTCAGAAATACATTAATTTTATATAAACCAAATAGAGCTCTAGAGATTTTCACAGCAGCTTCTACAAATAAACTATGACAGGCAACATTTTGCCATACCTGGGTATGAAGATTCAAAAGGCATATCTTGCCTGAGTTGATAACTTGCCGCACGGAGTCTATGCTAGTACCATAGAGGTTCTTCTCAAACTCTCCATATTCAATGAACTTCCCTGCAGCTATGTCACTCTCAAACGCCTGTCGGGAAATGAAATGGTAATCCCTGCCAGCTGCCTCATTCTCTCGCCTGCTCCGAGTCGTATCTACAAGCAAGAGCAACAAAACAGACATTGAGACAGTGATACAACCGTAGAACTGAAGAAATCAGCATTTCTCTTAGGAGGCACTTTGCTAACCAAGCAAAAAAGCCCCACCAATATTTGAAATATCCAAGAAATCCATGTGTTTTATTTTCTGCAATAAATGTCCATAGTCAGATTAAGTTTTCAAACTTAATTTACACGTCTCATTTTATCTAGAGAAAAAAAAGTAAATCGTGAAAGGAGTAGTTTTAACTGTGCAGCTGTTGCTCTGAATGTGGAAACAGCTATGAGTTTTTTTATAACAATATATATTGCTAAGCTGTGGTAAACATAATGTAGAGTACATTAACATTAAAAATACAATATTCACTGGAATATAAGAAGTTTGGGAAGGTACTGCAGCCACCTAAATTTAAGTTTATTCGGGACAGTTGATTAAAAATTCTTTGCCCAATATAGCAAACTTTTTTTTTAAACTTCTGTAACTCACTCTAATTTTATGCAAACTGAAATAAATGCATGGCTTATAAAGGTACTATAACACTATGTTGAGACACTGGATTTACATTAACTTACCTAAGCTATTTTTTGCCATACAAGAGGTCACTTTATTTGTCCATTTTTCAGGAGCTTAATACCTCCTGCTCAAAACCCCCAAGCTCCTAGTTACTCTTCTCAACACAACAGGACTCTTGTCTGCAGCCCCTGTTTAGAACACAGGATCTTATCTGCCTGTGGCACTCACGTGGAACGGCAGAGGCAAAGCGATCCACCTCGTTGTTCATCAGCCGCTGCCGCAGCTCGTTCTGGCCGCAGTTCTGAGGGCCGATCAGCACAATGGGCCGCTTCCTGTTTGCTGGCTGGTGATACAGTGACATTTCCTCGTAGGTCAGAATCTCCTCATTATCGTAATCTTGAGAGAGAACAACAAAACAGTCACAACTTACTGTGCTAATAGTTGCATGTATTGGCGCTCAGGCAGCTCCCCACTCTCTGCTCAGCATCCAACTCCAAGTCAAAGCAGCAGAACCCCAAGCATCATCCCTTGCCCAATAAGATCAGACCTTTTTTGGAAAGAAAATGCATCTTCACTTGCTATTACTCATATAAGTAGAAGCACAAATTCAGGAAATAACTTGCTTGCCAAGGAACAAGTTTCTAGTACAAGAACAACATTTGATACCCAACAACAACAATAATCATCCCAATCTCAAAATACTTGCAAAAGAATATAGTATAGCCTATAAAATATTTGTGGAGAAAGTTTCCATTTACTAAACTTATTTATGCAGAGTGATTACAAAATCATAAAAAATTAGTTGATCGTTATAAAATTATGAGTGCTTCCCTACCCCAAAAGATACGGTGTTTACCCCTTCAATCTGATCTTTAATAAAGACACTAAATGACCCTGCAAATCCTGTCACCTCCTTTACACATTTCACTAAATGCTGTAACAAAACATACTACTGCTCTCACACAGAACTTCATCAGCTAGTCTTTCTAACATCAGATCCTGAATTTCAGCATTCTTTTCACAGGGCTATTTGTGGAATCTTTTATAATTTCTCAGAAGTACACATACTCTGGAAAAGATGTTGCTTACCATCATTTTTATTTGCGTTGTATAAAATCTTCTTCCGTTTCTTTTTGTTTTTCTTTGCGCACCAGAGTTTTCCTAGAAATTTTATTTACAAAATAAAAATCATCACAATCAAACACCTGTACAGTAAAAATATTCCTATTCCACCCACTATCTGCATCTTTAAAGTGGCTAATTTATTCTGCAGTTTTGAAAAGGTATAATACCCTTCAGCTGATTACAATGGTCTAGTGTATTAAGCAAAAGTTGCCTGTCAAGGACTTAAGTGAGTCATGGCAGACAAAATTCTTTAAAACAGAAGGGTTTTCCACATTCCCTACATCATCCTAATTACACTGCACAGAGTTATGATTTATATAACTACTCTAAATTTAGACCTGTAATTACATGAAGACTTTCAAAGACTTTCCCACTTGTATTACAAAAAACCAGAAGAATTTTCTACAACACCATGACAAGCTTCCATATATATCACTAATTTGCACCTCTATAACAGATTTTTATCTTGGAAAGCATATATCCAACCTGATTTTTCAGGCTCCTTGTCTTCTTCTATGGTTTGTTTCATTGCTTCTCTTTGTTGCTGAAAACTTTTTCCTTGATGCATTAAAAAAAGCGCAAGAGTCATTAACATTTAGAAACCATTTAAATGCTTTTTCATAATAACTCATTCATTTGACTTTTTCCTAAGCTTTTATATCTCTGAAGGTCCTAGTAGAATAACACAAGAGAAATTTTAAAAGAGAGATTAAAATTTAAAAAGAGAAACTAAAATTGTTGCCAAACTTATTACTTAAAAAATATACTCATCAGGAATGACTACATGATGATATAGTTTTCTAATTACTTTTGTATGCCAATTGTATTCTATTTATACTAAATATTTTGAATGTCCTCCTGAACTTCTTTAAAAACACCAGCCTATATTTAAATCAGTGTTTCTCTGAACTTACTCAAACATCATAATGTAACAGTGTGATATTTTATGGAATTTGAAAAGTCTTTTGTTCGCCGTGTTTAACAGATCAGCAGATGTTTGATGGACTAAAGCACAATCACACTGCAATGCAGAAATTATAAATTGACTTCAGTGTCTGAAAACCCTGTTACTGGAAGGCCCCCAACAGTGGGAAAGGAAGCCTGACTGTCACAAGTAACTAAAGCCCTTTGCTAAGGAAAAAGGTGCAGAAAAGTCACCACAAAAAATATACTATAACAAGGAATTTATTTGAACAAAGTAAGAAACCTCACAGCAGTGCCCATCTCCAGAGAACAAGTGGGCTGCACTGCCAGGTCTCTGCTGCAGCCAGAGGGAACTCTGGATCCAGAGTCCCCAGAGCGAAGGAACAAAGGAAGGGAGTAGCTCTCGAAAGATGAACTTCAGTGACACCAGTAGCTTTACTCTGTGTTTAACACCTATATGTGGCTATGCCTCTAAAAGATCAGCTTTCAAGTGAATTACATAACCAGCAGCAGGCTCTGTTGCAAAAGGTTCAAAGTCACAGGCATATTTAAAGCAATCAATATTTAAGGGTATACAAGTCTTTGAAAACCTGAATATTGCTCCTGTGGCTGTAAGAACTACCGACAGTTGAGCTTTTGCTGGAGCTTTATTTACCAGGGATAAGGCCTGCCAACGGCTGGTTATCTTCATCTCCATCTCTGTAAGCCTGCCACCAGTTTGGATCTTCTTGACTGATCACATGGAGAATGTCTCCTTTTTGGAAAGATAGGCCTAACTCTCGGCAGGGGACATAAGGGTCATCAGAGGGATCGTAGTCAAAATGCGCTTTCACGTGTATCTGTGGGAGATCAAATGTACAATCAGAAGACAAACACATCTTCCTTGACTGCACTGGAGCTCCAGTATATAAAAACTCCAAGACTCTATAAAATGCAAACTTGCCTGGGGCATGCAAGAGTACTGGAATGAAAACACTACCTAGGTCAGCAATGGCAATGACACAGTTGTGCAAGGTTGGACATAAAGGCTTGAATTTAACTCTTCTTAATTCTAAAGTCCATGCAATTTCCTCACCATTTTAGGAGGTACCCCCACCTCGAGCTACTGATTTAAGTTCTTTGCATTCTTATCCATTATCAGAGGTATTCTGATAGGTTAAAATACCTAATAAACACACATACTGAAGCCCATTTGCTGGACTTTGAGTGAAGTTTCATTTGTACAATATTTTGTCCCCAATCGTTAATGTGTGGGCATTCTTTCTTCAAAAGGTTAAAACAGTCTCTGGAAAAGTACGTTGCCAAAAAGATAATAAACAAAGCTTTCAGTATACAAACTTTTCCTCCCAAAGCACATTTGCAAGTTCCATCAATCCAATTTTTTAATACATACATGCATATATGTATATGTAAAAAAGAAAAATTAGTAAATTCAAAATAAATTCAGAATCACACAAAGTTCTACTTTCACAATTTCCTACTATTTTAGAAACTCAGTTAAAATCATACTAAGAGTTTCAGCTTAAGACACCAATCATTTTCAACATTTAATTCGGGTGTCAGTCTGGTAACAAATCAATTTAAATGGTTAACTTTTGGGTTTGTTCCACAGTGTAATCACCCTACAGAAGAAGAATGTTCTACACACTACTGGTAAAATCAAGTATGTATCCCCAAGCACAAGAGCACGTGTAGAGCTACTTACAACTGTCTCCTTTGCAGGAGGTGGCTTGCTCTGCTGACTGGGAATCAATACAAAGGTCAGAGTACCATGCATGTCGGCCTGGGAGGAAAAACAGACTCTTCATATACAGTATCAAAATATGGCTTTACCTTAAGACTTTTAATAAATAATATATTGTAGAAAATGCTTTAAAAATTCCCCTAAAGGGTTGTTCCTAACAGCACATCGTCTACCCTTTAACTGGTTTCAAATGTGTGGTGCAGATACAAGTGCAGGGATTCGGTCAGGCTAGAAAGTCAAATGTTGATACTGAAACTTTAGAAGCCCAGCATCCAATAACATATTTCTCTTTGAAATGGACCAGGTGCAATTTTGTCAAGCAGACTTAGGAAAAATGAATAATAATGTTCTATTGCTCGTTTTAGAAACACCAACAAGTGGATCTACACTGGGAAGAAAGAAATACATTAAAAAATATTATTTTTCTAAAATTGTTTAAAGGGAACAGTATTTTCAAATCTAAACACTTCTGCTATGATTTCATGCCATTAACATTATTAAAGAATACAAAACACTGTTTAAAAATTTAACTAATATACTCAAATCCTGCATGTGTAAAGTACTTGATATCAACATTGTAGTCACCCTTGCTAAGAAAAGTAGACCATAATAAATGTCCTGTCTTTAAAGAATTCTTCTTTGATTGCATACTTTTGCATGCAGAGTATGTTTGCCCATACAACAAATATCTAGAAAAAATGCAAGTGCCAACCTGTGATAAGGTCTAAAGGTGTTTCACTTTCTGTACACCATTCTATGAAGAGTAACAAAACATTTATCTGGCATAAAACAGAAGTAAATGCATCTATCTCAAAAAATTCAGACCTAAGGCTTAAATAAACACAACTGCACATAACATGAAGAGGCTGCAGGAAAACAAAATCCACTATTTTCAGTCGGCATGCATAGTTCCATGAGGAATGTATCTAATCTCACAGCAATCATGTGAATAGTCTAATCTAAAGTCACATGTAGTTTATTATCACTTGAGTAGAAAGTAATGAGACAAAATTAAGGAGGAAAGTAAGTAATTTCCTTCTCATTTTAAGTATTTTGAGGGGTCTGAAGTATTTTAAAACTTTACTTCCACATTAAAAAAATACAAATGACAACATATAAAGAATTTAAAGTATTATTTTAAATTAACTGTATTAAAAATGTATTTTAAAAAACCACATAAGGTTGTGTTTATATTTTTTAATTTCAGCAATTAAATTTCACTTATGCTAGTCTATTGTGTCTTGAAATCTTTTATTCTTTAACCCTAGGTTGCAGGAGCTGCTCAAAAGCAAAATAAGCTCTCTGCAGAGAACTAAACTGCCAGAGTTGAATTACCTGTTAATCACCTACCAAACACTCTTTCTGGATGTATAGGACTAAGCTAAATATGGCTTAAAAAAAAAACAAAGCCAAAACCAGATGGCAATGGAGACAATTAAGTATGTTAGATGTCTCTGATCCAAAAAACACGTGGACATTGAAGGCTTTTCAAAGAACTGTAAGATTTTTTTCATGTGGCTTAAAAATTAAAAACAACAAAAACCACCAAACCCCACACATTTCTTCCTCTACTTCCTTCACTTGACCTCATTGCATGAATTAACTTAAAAAATCTACCAACAATTTTCAGAAAAAAGGTTCAACTGAAGATGGAAATTGTCCATTAACAACTAGTGTCTTAGTGTATCGTAAGACAACTTCATGTCTGGATATTGCTGCTTATTCTTCCTACAATGACACGATTTACAGTAGAACCCAGGTCTTTGTCCTGATTGTGATATGTCTGTAGAACATAAATATATCTCCTCTCTTTTTTTCCCCAAAAACCCTATTAAATAAGTGCTTGTCAATATTTCCAATATTTTGTGTCAAAGTTACAACTCAGTTCTAAAAAACTTGTCATTTTCATCTCTTTTTACTTTGACAGAATGGTCTTGCCTGCTGCAATTGGATAGTTGATTCATAGTAAGGTTCCAGATGTCCAATCTTTTTTCCAGGTGTCAGGGAAAAGTGTAGAACAAGTGCAACTGGGCAACAGAAAATACTGGTAATTGCCATCTTTGACATTCAGTCTCATAGGGCCTTTTTGAGAGCGGGTATCTCTGCATTTACTAGCTCCTGATGGATTTTTTTGCCTGCAGTTTTGCCTAGCTGCTTTTGAAGTGAAGTATAATCTTGCCATGAATGGTGTAATAAACAGAAAAATGTCTATGTTAGTAAACTGCTAGACAAAAGGGCTTTTATCAGGAGGGAAAGAGTAAGAAGTCTAGTCATGTAAAGGTCCCATGTGACACAATTTGTGGTGGGTTAAGTCCAGTCTGGCCAGAAAAAAACTCATGGGTCAAGGGAAAGACAGTTTAATAAATGAAGGGGAAATATTCCAACCCAACAAGCGGTGCAAAAGTGATCACTCGCCACCCAGTTTTTACTGCTCAGCATGATGCTACATGGCAAGACACATCCCCATGGTCCACTCGGGTCAGCTGTCCCAGCTTTGTCCCCTCCCAGCCA
Organism: Sakesphorus luctuosus; assembly: GCA_013396695.1. Classification (NCBI taxonomy): domain Eukaryota; kingdom Metazoa; phylum Chordata; class Aves; order Passeriformes; family Thamnophilidae; genus Sakesphorus; species Sakesphorus luctuosus. The sequence continues at coordinate 1,261,906 of VWZD01002969.1, forward strand.
CATACTCACCCCACCCTACTTGCAGGCAGGGCATAGACTGAGAAGCAGAAAAGGCCTTGACAGTGTGCAAGCACTGTTCAGCAGTAGCTGAAACACTGGTGCATTATCAACACTGCTTCAGTCTAAAACCAGCCTAAAACAAAGTATCATAAAAGCTGCTATGAAGAAAATCACCTCCACCCCAGCCACACTATCACAATCACACAGCCACACATTTATTAATTCTGGCTTCAACCAGAGACAAAGATGAAAAATCATGGCTTCTCAGAGCTAAACAAAGGTTGTTTTAGAAATCATTAGAAGTAAGTCTAAAGGTAATAGCTTGATTCTTCCACATTTGTAGGCTTCATTTTTGCAGGTAACTGCCTTTATACTTATCAATATCATCTTATGCATCGGAAAGAACACTTGAAATGACCCTTCATGTATAAACAGCAACCACTAGAATGAATGTACTTTTGAAGCTAAATATGAGTAACACGCCAAGCAGAGCAAACAGGCTTTAGACTTATGAAATGAATATTTATTGCACAGAAAACAACAAGTGTTCTAACTCACCAGCAAGTCAAAAACTTCATTGACATCTTTTCCACGAATCTCAATGCCATTGATCTCCAGAACTTCATCCCCTTCATGTAACAGCCCACTCTTCTCTGCAGCACCTCCTTTGACTATTCGACTAATGATAACAGAATCCATTTCATTGCGAACAGTAGCACCCTGTGTAGTAGCAACACATTCTGAATTTATTATATATGTGAAACTCAAAGCCATCTATTGTGTACACTCCAAGCCTGTCAAGGAACTATGCAGAAAAGAATGCAAGTAACAGCTCAGATGCATATACACAGTACTCCAGACCAAAACCCAGTGCTTAACTCCATCAAGCTACATTAAAGACCAAAGAATCTAATTGCTCCACATCACAACATTCATTATTTTATTTCAGAAACATAGTCCTAAGGATACACTCATTTAAAAGATGCAAATAGAAGTTGATAACCACTAAAAAAAAAAACAACCCAAAAGCAAAACTAGAAACCAACCAGCCTAAAAAACCCACACCTAGTTGGCACAAGGCTCTAAGCTCCCCTTCAGCCAAGCTTGGGATAGTGACTCATGTCAAGGAGATCTGTCCAAATCCAAGCTGACAGAAGTCGCATGGATTTTACATGTTTACATGGCTACTGCTAAACTGAGTTAAACACACATCTCCCTTCTGTGTCTGTTTCTCACTTTGGAGGGAAGCAGGGAGAGTGTTTACATATTAAACACTACCATCATTTTCTAATTCCAAAAGTTTCACAACAACCTGAAAGGGACAAAAGAAGCTGACTTCCTTCACATACAGCTTAGTGAGCACCAGTACTTACCAATGGAATATCCCGAGCTTTCTCAATGCGAACTATTTTAACCGTCTCTCCTCCGTACACGCCAATATTCTCATAAATTTTTTCATCTGTCATAGGCTCTGGTTGCATTTCTTGTTCTGCAACTTTATCATGAGCCAGTAAAAGTGCCTAGTGTTAAACAAAATCATCTCAGCTACAGAAAACGTCACACTTGATATGTAAACAAAAATAGTAGAGTTCAACAATATTCTGCAATTTCAACAGTCTCTGCAGGTTACAGAATATTACAAACTTGCTCAAGCACTTAAAAAATAACTTACCATAGCTATGTGGCACCTACTGCTTTTCAAAACTTTCCTTTCAGATTGGAAAATAATAAAAAAGCAATTTTGAACAGAACTGTGACGGTACTTCCAGCTTCCCTGTACTAAAAAACCTCAGACACCAGTTTACTGTGCATGTGACTGCAAACTCGGACATATTAAGTTTTGTGGTGAAAACTACCTTTACATCACCACTCCGGCATAAAATTCCCATTATTCACTCTATGAAACAACTGTTAAGGTAAAAACACATAAGCAAAGCAGTGTTGCCCTGTCCCTACTGATCAGCTGCTACATTGTTTATGTGCAAATTACACTGGAATACTTGTAGACTGTAGCAAGGCTGAATACAAGGATGAGCTACACTTCATTAGAAATACCCATTAGTTTCTGAAAATTGGGAGCTCCTCATCCTAGAAAAATGAGGGTTGAGGAATAAAATCCATCCTTACATAGTCAGCCCAAGACAGTATAACCTATTTTTTGCAAATGAAAACACCATCAAGAGATACATCCATTAGATTAGAAGTTTCATTTTGTTTTACCTGCATGTGAGGGGCATTCAGCAAAGCATTAAGCTCCTGTCCATCCTTATGGTGGCTGGGTTTCAAAACACTTTGTACCTAGAAAGAAATCAAGTAGTAAAACTCTTAATCTACCCAGTCATTTATCAGCCTTTCCCCTCTACTCAAGCACAACCCCCTGCTTGCCATTACTCAGTTTACTTACACTGGCTGCAGATTGAACTTATTCTGGAACACAACAGGAAAACATGCAAGGAGACCACAGGACTAATCCAGCACATCTTGCCTCAGTAATTATCTACCAAATCTAAGCTGGTACTCAGTACATCACACAGATTTGTCAATACCAGAGACTGGCAATGAGCTCACATTTCACTAAGACGCACATAAAAAAATTAAACTCTAGAAAGTTAGTGATTTCATGTTAGTGAAATCAGTCACAATGAAGTGTATTATGTGAATATGCTGGACTTTTAAATTGCAGTAATTTCTTGCTAACATGACTAGCCTTCCTCTTCCCTAAAAGCAGACTACAATATCCTTATTACGCAAACTATTTCCATCAACATCAAGGCCAGAGATTCCAAGACAGGTTTTGCAAAGCGTCCGGAGCTCCTGTTTCAGGAAGCATACATCAAAACTTCAAAAGGCCCCTCCCTGAAAACCTGGTTTCATCACAGAACCAAGAAACCAAAGGTTTCCAAGAGAAAATAATTAAGCTTTTTGTGTTACCTAACAATACCTAAAGGTCTGGAAAGCCTCTATCCTAGGAGGAATTATTTGCAGAAATGCCAACAACTCTCTTGGATGCTACCAGATGACAACACTGAAAACAGTCAAGATAATTTTTAATTCTCCTAGAAGCCTGTAAGTGAACTGCTCTGATGGAGCAAGATCCACACATTGCCAACCAAACACTGCCACACAGAACAAGTTCACATGCTTAGCAATAAACCTGGTGTAACCTCCAAAACTCTTCCTCCTGACATCCCTGGAGCATGTCTCATGGTGAACAAATGCAGTGTAGCACAGACGAGCCAAACAAGAAGACAGATTTAAGTAATTTTTTAAAGTGATTTCTTTAAAATCACAGCCAACAGAAAGAATTCAACTTCACAGAAGCCTGACTTCAGTCACAGCTCTGAATTAGCCAGGAAACTATCATGCCTGGCTTAGACTGAATTTAGGGTGTCAAAGCAGATAGAGCACTGTGGAAGACATATTTCATTAACAAGTTCTCCTGTGTGAAGAAAAAAGATTCTTCTATACAAAAGACTTTCTCATAGAGATTTATTTAAGATCTCTAACTTCCAAGGGACTTTGAATTCCCTTCTTGAAGAAGCCACAAGAAGCTTTAAAACCCTGTTTATCCAATCTTTATGACCTTTCCACAGGAAAACCTACTCAGAGAGCAACTTGGAAGTCCTGCAAGTAAGACAACCTTCTGAATTCAAGGTCAGAGCTGGGGACTTGACAGTGGAAAAGAAAGCAACCTGGTCCAACCAGTTATTCTGTGTGCAGTGAACATCCTCTATTCAAGTTGAATTTCTGCTTTGAATAATGTGATTATTCAAAACTTTAATAGCTCCCCACTCCTTTAAGAGAAAGATACATCTCTTATTTGTTTACTTAATGAAGCGGCAAGAAAGCTTCAAGCTGCCAAATAAAACACTTATCACACCAGCACTGCTGCATGTCAGGGTCCTTTGTAACTCATGGTAACGAATCCCACAGCTTTATCTGAGTAAGAAATTTGAAGTAGGCTGGTGTTCCAGAAGCAATACACTACATAGAGCACAGGCAATCTACACCAAATATGTGGCAATAATTGTATTTTCTTAACTCTTCAGACTAGTTTTTATTATTAATTATGTTAACTTTAGTTCAAGCAGCCCCTCAAAAGCTCTCATTTTGGTTTCATTATACACTCCACAGTCTGGAGGCATGTCCTGGAGTGATATTAAATATTCAGAATTCAACTGCACCTACAAAATCCTGTTGTTTACTCTCAGGTGAGCAAGACTGTCAGATGGACTATATCTACACCAGAAGTTACAAGATTCCAGTGTATCCCCTCAACAGTACTGATCTGGTTTATTTGCCCAAATTTGCAGAAGCAAAGAGTAACAAATCCAAAGCATTTAGAAACACAGCTTATATAAACTGAGCCTATTGAGTATATTTAATAGCAAGAACACCTTTAAAGTATTTGCTATGTGCTGTTACAGGCCAAAAATTATAAACTGTCCTGAATGCTGCATCAAATATTCTTACATGGTCAAGATTCAGACCGTGTTCCCATAATGCTCGCCCTCATCTTGGTCAAGTTTAAATGGATTTAAAATCATTTTAATTACACTTGATGTTTACTGGCTATTTTTATTTAAGACTTAGAGTACACCCCATTACATGAAGATAAGCTTTCTGAAATAAATTCCTTAGGCTCAAGTGCTTCATTCCACCTTTTAAATTCAATTAAAGTTTCATTAAAAAAACCAAAAAAACACACACAAAAAAGGGGAAAACTCTTGAGCTGTTTGTGTCTGGTTATCAGAGTTGGTGGGAAAAGTTAACTGTACAGGTGAACTACTAATTTTAAGTACTTTCTAAAGAGGACTAGAAAATTTAAAAAATACAAAGTACTTTAACTAGTATTAATTTTTACCTTTTTTTTTTAGAGTGAGGATGTTTCACGTGCGTTATGCAATTGTACTGGAAACTGCCCTTGCCTGTGAGAGCTCTTCTCTTCCACAGTATAAGGCCTCAAAAATAAAACATGTCTGTAGTTTTAAATTAGGGCACACACTCCAAAACAGTTTCAGAGTTATACACTGTCACTGATGACCTGTGCACTAAAATATGCACACTAGCACTACCTGCCATTTAAAATTAATGTCAGGATGTATCTGCTATTTTTCTTTCTTGTAATGTCTTGTGGCTTTACCATCAAGATGTTATCAGTATCTTAAATCCAGGCTTTTGCAAGTGCCTTTTCAAAACCACCCTGAAGTAAGTGCATGAACTGCTTTCTGGGGGAGCTTCCCATGCCTGTGCTTAGGGATGGAAAAAGCAAAAGACAACCGAAAATCAGAGTAAGAAAAACTTGGGCAAGCAAGATAAGACACATTACCAGGGTTAAAAACCCCCATAACAACAACAACAACCCTCCAAAAAACAAAACACAAGCACCATCAACTTTTTCTAAAGCAGAAATAATTTCCTCCCATACTGCTACCATAAGAAATACAGAAGTTTTCCAAAATGAATAAAAGATCTGAAAACCCAGTACAAGATCTTCTATTCAGGCAAGACAAGAAAATATCGAAAGATGTGAACTGAAGGCTTCAAGGGGTTCCTCTTGAGACGCTTCTGTCAGACAGAAATGTTTGTCCTGAATTTCCGGCTCTATCATTTTAGGATGTTATTTAACATATTGCAAAATACAAGTCACTTAAATACATGAGAAGGTGAATCACTGACAAACTGGATTACATCCAAAAATGGGAACAGACATATGCAAAATATTAACTTTTCAGGAATTTCACGGCTGGACAAGACAGGGATGGGAGATGAATCAAAATGAGCATAATGGTATGTTTGCCTTTTATGTAATAGTCTTGTGGGTGATGATGAAATTGCATTGGTTTAAAAATTTTGGATTAATGAAATATTTTCTTTTTGCTTAACCTTCTTCATGGACAGGTAAGAGACAGAAAACTGGCTTTGCACCACCTTCTGATTTAAGGATTTACCAAATCACCTGAAAAAAAGAGAAGAATATGTTGGGAAGGTAAAAGGTAGCGAAAAATGGGGAGGAATGTGAAATTTTGCAAACAGACCTAGAGTTTTGTAAGGCATATTTTCTTCTTGGAAACTTCTATTACGTAGTAAATAAAAGGACACCATATTCATGAAGGGTTAAAAACAGCTTTCTTAGAAGTTAAATCTGTAACATCCTATATTATAAAAGGAGGTAAAATACTTCTGGCTTGTCTTGAATGAAGTCCCAAACTGGGCCTATGCAAAGTGGATGTTTGGGGAAGTAGTTTAAAAACAGAATTTAACTGGAAAGGTTCGTTCAGACTCACAGACGCTGAAGAAGCCTAGTGAGGATTCTGAAGCAGCCTACAGGCTGATGAGTAAGACAGAGGAAAGCTCATACCTAAAATACTCCCACCTGGTTTTGGCACAGTCTTACTGACAAACCCAAACAGGAAAATCCTAAACTGCAGTTTAATCAGCACATGCACCTTTAGATAGCATTTAAATTATGTCCCTCAAGAATCAGCAATTTCTTCTGCAAAAGAACTTCAAGCTTACTACAATACTGTTGACTTACAAGGTTAAAGCCTAGAAAAAGGAAGAGGGGTGGAAAAAGCTGTTGAAAAAAAAATGCTTCAGGCAGAAAGAAAACCAGACACTAAACCAAACAGGCAAAACCAAAACCCCACCAATGTCCATAACCTGCTGCCACACTGAAATACTCCAAACAATGTACCTGAGCCAGTTTTGTTCACTGGGTGCTAAATGCTGGAGCATTTGCCCAGCCCCTAGATCTGGCTTTGCTGAACTGCTGTGCTAGACTTGCACTGATGCTGGTATTGAAGCTACCTAGTTCAAAGTTAACAGACATACATATTTTCATTTAAGATGTGGTCACACTTCATTGCAATGCACACATGAACCAGGCCATGAAAAATGGTGACTAAAGTTACTGAGAAACCCATCAGAACATTTCAGCAATTTCTAAAAACCATCAGATCTTATAAAAGAGTTTGCATCTGTCAGACAAAAATTATGTGTAATCTGACCATCATACCAGTAATTAAAACATTGAAATTAAGTATTAAGGGATCTGTTGCTCACTTTTAAAGCAGAATGCTTGTTTCCAGTGCGGCTGTATTTTCAGAGATGCCTCCCAATCTAAGAGCCACGGCTCAATTCAGAGGGAAGTCACAGACAGAACTGTAACCCAATCCCTGAATGCTTGAAATAGAGTACCGGTGGTAAGAGAGTTAGATTTTCACAGCTAATCCCTTTTCCTATGTTTAAACACAGTACCTTCTCTGCTCCTTATCTAACCATGCTAAAAATGAGTCATTATCCCCAAATATTTTTCTGGTTACTGTTTGTAAATCTGGAAAAACCGGACATGGCAATCAGTGACAATTATAATTCCTTTCATATTCAACGTTCAGTAACTCAGACAAGCTTGACAAGTACATATTTCAACAGTAGCTATGATTACAGGTTTCATATACATCACAGGGGTGCATACTGTACATACCTCTTGTGCTAGCTCGTGTGCATTGGAGATGAGAGGATATGGAGGGCTGGCTTTGTTCATGTGCACTGTAACAGCATTGTGTATCTTAAATGCATTCTGAAAATCATTATTTTGGACAAGCTGCAAAATGAGCGAGATATCTTCTTGGCTCTGAGGGTCTACCAAAATGTGCTGGATATGCTTAAGAGAAGTTAACAGCTCTTCCACTTCTAGGTAAGAAATAACAAAATACAAATAAGATAGGAGTTAACAAGATTAATAATTAAGTAATGTTTATATTAAGATTTATACCAATTTGGTTTTGCCATTCAGTTTTTAAATCAGTAGTGATGTATGCAAGTTTATTAGTTGTCCATTATTCACTCTAATGTTTTGTAGCAGAATGTAATTGAATTAAAAAAGCAGGAAGAAAAACAATCAAAAAATCCCAAGTCAGTAAGAGAAGAGAGAAAAAAGATGATACACTGCTCATATTTAAATTCCTATTGCAGGAGCAGTTCTTCCCCAAAAGAAATTGCTGATATGTGAAGGATCCCACAACTGCAGCTCAGGTACAGCTAAACGTGAAAGAGAGATAAAGTGCAACAGGAAAATAACCACTTTGATAAGCTAATCTTGATGCACTGAATATTCACGGATACTTTGATCCCCCTCTCCATGTGCATCTGCCACATATGGCAGATTTATATGTATCTCAACTAAATATTGCTTGCTGTAGAATGAGTGTTTGATAAAGTAAACTACACTCAATTTATAAATATAAAATTATGCTCAGTCTTAGTCCATTAAAATAAAAAGCATGAAAAAATATCATCTATGAACATCTATAAGTTCTGAAAGTTATCTACACCAGAAAAAACTCCACATCTTTTATCTAGAGTATGAGTTCTGCTTGGGTAATAAAATACTTTAACATATTTTAACATGTTACATTTTAATAACCAGTTTCTACATGTTTGCAGAATATTACATATGTACTACATTCCTGAATTTCAAGAACTGACCTGATACTTTACAGATGCTTTACAAAGAGTTTTATATTTTTAAAACAATCCAAATTTCCACAAAGTATGCCACTTCTAAATACCAAGTACTTGAGAAACTACCTAACACAAGGAGAATGAATCAAACCCAGGGGAAAAATCCTCAAGAAGACAAAAAAAACAGTGGGTGTTTTGAGCCTGAAATAATGTACATGTTTTCACACATTATCTGAAAAAAGCTGTTCAGCTGGAAGAGGCTGGTCAGCTGACTTCTATTTTAATAAATGCAAGAAAGCTTGAACTTTTGAATCCTGGTATTTTAAAAAAATGGACAACAAAGAAAATCTTAAATTTTGAAGCCCTCAACTGATACTTAGGTCCATGTCCCTCACTAATAACAAAATAGCAGCTTTGAAAATGATTTAAGTTCTAGCAACCTTCACTTATTCATTGTGAACTAATAAAATTAGGAACCCTATCAAGATATCAGCTAAGTTGCTTTTTACATGAAAAAATCATCACAGGTACTGTTAGCTAACATGAATACTTCTGTCAATAAGTATCCCTTACATATTTTTAATTTTTTAAATTCATCAGAACACAAACCTAGACTCAAAATTGTTGAGCACAAGAGGAAAAATAGTTGATAAATGGCCACATGAAAATCATGAAGCCTAATAAAACATGTACTTCAAACAAGTCTAATGGTTTTAATTTTGTATAAACTATACCTACATATATGAGTTTGCAAGCTAGTCCTTTGTATTATAAAAACAAACACACAAGCCAGAGCTACCACTCTTTACTGTCTGAAGGACAACAAAAAAAAGTATTAAAAATGCCTCCAAAACCATTTCACACACACTAAAATCATCCTACCCACCAAAGGTCAAGGGCTTCTTCCTGTAAGCACCAAGGAAACAAAGGGCAGGGGTTGCACAGAAAGCTCGGATAGTGGCTGTGCAGGATATTCCACTGGGGAAACTCAGCACAGCTCACAACAGTAATTAAGGTAGCCAATGCCTCACTAGGAAACTGCATCCAACAAACTGCCTATCACATGGGGAGAAGCGCCACTGGGGAGAAGGATAACGAATACCCTACAAGTGAGAATATTTGCTAAATGTGATTGTCAGCCGGCAAAATTCTCATCTGGTGGAGTGTGAGGAGAACTGAAGCATCTCTGCAGTTCATTCTCTCAAGTCTGAGGAAGTGTACTATTTCTAAGCATTAAGAAACAAAAACTGTGTACAAGAGATGTTATTGTATAGCTCCTACTGACTCCTGCTTAATTAAAAAACAAACCAACTCAAAGTTCTTGCTATTTTTCACATTGCTGGATTCAAAAAGCAGTGAGGTGCTAGAGAAGAACCTGGTTTTTTCTAACTCCTCCTATGCATTAATTATTTTATTCCATTATTTCTGAATTGGCTCCCCTCCCTTATATATCTGAAAATTTAAATACATACATACACAATTCTTTCTGATATATAAGATATAAATTCATATAGAAAGACAGACATATTACTCTAACAGAGACATCCTGTTTCTAGGTGCCTTTTCATATTCTCTTTTCAGCACTTTGATAGTTCCTTCTGTGTTGCCCTTTTCTGCAAACTATCACAGAACTCTCCTCCCCGTACAATTCCCTTCTACAGTGAGGCTTCATCTGCTGAATGCCAAAGCCTTATACCAAGTGACTTCCATTCTCACCCCAAAACAGCAAACAAATATCCTCCTCATCACAATTATAAAGGAGAAACAATACTTGAAAGGAGTGAAATTAAGTACTCCTCAAAAGATAGCTATCAATTTCCAAATCACTTGTTTAATAAAAAGCCACACACACAAAACCACACACAAATCTGGCTTTATGCATACCTAATTCTCTCTAGGTTCCTGCTTGTAAATTCAAGAACACAGATTAGGTTTTCGTGTAGAATTTGGTTTTCTCTTTTTGTTGGCTATGGTATTTCTAAAATAACAGTAATTAAAAAAAAGCCAGGTAACAAGACTCCATCTCTAGATCTTTCCTATTTAAAAGTTGTCTTGAGGAAAAAAGGCTCAGTAAAAGACACATCTGCATTTACTCACAGAAAAGTCAGGGTTCTTTTGTAGAACAAGTCCATTTTTAACCGCAGATCAATTAGCAATCAAATACTGATTTTTGTCAAGTCTCCTTTCACAAGAAGTGTTGCAGCCTTTTTTCCATTAGTCTATGAAACGGCTGGAATGTGTCTGAGCACTGTGCAATACACACATTAATCAAAAGACTGCCAGAGCAAAAGTATGCAGCTGCAAGGGAGGGCCCGTGATCACAGCTTAACATGCTTAATGATTAATCATGTTTAACATGATTAGAAAATGAAGAAAAGAAAACAGATGTTGTTTATCACCTTAAACAAAAAGTTAAGAACAGCAAAGCTTAAGCAGCAAGGCTTTATTATATGTCAGCACCAATATCTGCATTCCCAAGCTATTTTAGAGATCTCTAGACTACTCTGTGTGCTGGTGCCAGCACTTTAATGCTTCAAACATAAACTGAATCACAGGGCTAAGGAAAGTAGTTTTGTGTAAAACAGTATTTCTGAAAGTTTATTTACAATATATTTATAAATAAGTTTTGGCCAAGGCATAAAAGCAAAAAATAGGCACCTTTTCCCCTAAAAGAAATTCACTTGAGTTAGAAAAGATTTATTCCATGAAATGTCAGTTACTCAATGAACTAAATTTTCTGAATGAACTGTAGCAAACAAAAAGCATTTTACAGAAGAAAACTGCTGTAAAAAGCCAGTTAAATACTTATATGCACACGTTCTAAGTGCAGTGAATGTTACTTCCATTGAGACCAGCAGCATAAATCAAATACTGTTTTGAGAACAAACATGCCCTTTAAAATTCTTTTGATTAAATGCCCTGTTTTATTTTTATAAATAAATTCTGATTTGTTTAATCAAGCCTGCTTTGTTTTATGATGAAAACATTAAAGACTTGGCAAAGTTCTCTCAAACTAGACATTAGCACTTGCAAAATGTTTTCAAAACTACAAACAGAGATACAGTCAATATTCTTACTTAACAGACACACTTTCAGAAGCTCTATGGATTAACACACACAGAGAGCAACAAAGCTCCTGTGCATCAGTTTCTGCCTGTTGCCTCTTGTCCTATTGCTTGGCACCAGTAAGCAGAGCCTGGATCCATCCCCTTGTCACCCTCCCTTCAGATACTGACAGATCTTGACAAGGTCCCCTCTCAGTCACCTCTTCTCAAGGCAGAACAGACCCAGATTCCTCAGCCTTTCCTCATAAGAGATGCTCCAGTCCCTTGATCATCTTTGTTGCCCTCCAGTGGACCTGCTCCAGGAGCTCCTTGTCTCTCTTGTACTGAGGAATCCAGAACCAGACACAGCACTCCAGGTGAGGCCTCACCAGGGCTGAGCAGAGGGGCAGGATCACTTCCCTTGACCTGCTGGCAGTGCCCTTCCTGATGCACCCCAGGACACCACTGGCCTTCTTGGCCACCAGGGCACACTGCTGGCTCATGGAGTGCTAAACTATACATCCTCTCTTCTTGAAACTTCAGTCTGCCCATTCCAAACAATGACAAGACCCAAACTTTGATTCCAGAAGTGGAGTTTGTTTTCGTGGGCAAAGTCACCTCGTCATTCTTCTTCAAGACCCATCTTATAACATATATTGCTATTTCCTAATTTACCTCTTTTCACATACACACCTCTGTATCTGCCTTGTTACCAGTTTTTGGAGTTTCTCTTCTTACATTAAGTATTCACAGAGTACCAGCTTCCATTCACACCAATCTCCCCCCTTCAGTTCTTGCTGAGCCAAACTAGTTTCTTCCTTCCGCTCTTCACAAACACTTTCTCTGATGATCCCTCAGCTTCCCCTTTTTAACTCCTCACTGAAAGATTTTAAAACCTGCCTTTCATCCTAGTTATTTCTTCACCATTATCTCTCCTGTTCAAATAGCTTCAGTCTCCTCCAGCTCCTTACAGGTTCTCAAGTGTGTCAGACCCATACACCTTACTCCTTTTCCCTCCCTACCAGCTTCCATGCCTACCTGTTCTGCCCACTGGTTTTCATCTAGCCCTTCCACCAAGTTCTCAGCATCTCAGGCATGAAACCAAGCCCCGGCACTCTAATTCCAAGTTACTCTTTCCTCTCTTCTGCAGTTCCAATTTCCAGTTCTTCCAGTAGTAAGTCTTAAAGCTTTTGGCCACTGTGGCTAAGCAAGTCCCAGCTGACGTCACTTCTACAGTTTGATGCCCATCTTTGCATCTCCTGTTTCGTGCTCCCCTCTAAGAAGAGAATTTCACAATGGAATACCTAACACTTCATAAAGGACAGAATTTGCTTCTCACAAAGAGATGTCTCAGACAGAATCTGACAAACCGTGCACTTGAACAAGGTACACCTGCCTTGTTTGTAACTGACCACGCTTCCCACAGGAGGATGAACAGGATGACTTCCTGATGACCCTTTCGATCTAAATTTTCCTACAGAGGGATTTGTACAAGAAGGATTACCAGAGGTTATGGAGCTGAGGTTATTTCTGTCTTTAGCAGAAACGTTGCTTGGGCACACAAATAGATGAAGTAAAAAAATAGTAAATTGGCAATTTCATGGCTATTTTTCACTCTGTGTTCTCAACTACCAGCCAATAGGAAAAAAGAATCTTTAGTGCAGCCCCAAAAAAGAGCTGCCTTTTTAAAGCAATCTGAATCTCTGAACAGGCATAGATTTGGAAATCTGAACTGCACTCCTACAAACTTCCAATGCCTCTTTTTTGCTCCAGTAACACAACACATTTTATTTAAATAGATACTTATGTTTGGGGAAGAAAGGTTAGAAACTTTTTCTACACAAGCACAGTTAAAACAGTGACAGCTATGAAAGCAGAAGTTTCAGCATCTACTTTTTAAAAAATTATTGACAGTACATTTTTATCAATGGCTAAGCCCGAGGTAAGCAGATGTTCACTACCAACTTTAAGAGAAGTATTGGTGTGACATTTATATTAGATGACAATTGACAATGCAAGACAGAGTAAGAAAAAAACACCAGGATGTTTCTCTTTAAAATACTAAAACTTTTTCCATTTTTATTTTAAATGACAGTCTGTGTTTATCCATTGCTTATTCTGGTCTGTGGTCCATCAAACATCATAAAATTGGGTATCACTTGCATAGTTTTCCCCAGCCTTAAGAGCATAAAGACATCAACTGAATTCATTAGTTATCTACAGGATATTTAACTGTTTCCCAAATGCATCAGTTTGCTTTGAAAAGCCATTTCCTGAGGCAAATAGTCTGATGTTTGATTAAATAAAAAACCCCAAACCACCAGCAATCCAAAGGACCAGACTTTAAATCTGTATAGGAAAAATTAGCTGAATTAGGTTTTCAGTGGCCTAAAAGAACATTAATATCAATTAAATACTTACTCCATTAGCCCACTCACTGCATTTTACCTACCTAGTGTCTTCACAGTGTAATGAGGACTCTCCAAAACAATTCCTTCTTCTGTGTCAAATATTGGATTATCTATACCAGTTTTAGGAGGAATTTGTGCTAGTTTCTTTAGCCTCATGGAAGCAGTAAGATCCAGTTCTTGCTTCTTTCCCTCTTCTTCCCGTCTGCGCCGTATGTCCTCCTGTTGCTGCCGGATCCTCTCCAGCTGAGCGCTCCGACGCATGGGCATCATCCTGGAGCCCAAGTCCCCAGGGCAGTCCACAGCCATCTCCCTGTGCTTCTGAGGTTCCTCAGGAGACACCAGATCCACATTTTTGGTCTCATTGTCAGAATCTTCTGTGATATGTCCATTCATATGAGAAGTTGTCATGATTATTTGGAATTATGCTTATGCTCTTCAAACAGAAATGCTGCTCTTTGGCCAGTTTTCGTTATAATGTTGTGTGAAATCCATTATAAATTCAAAAATGTTTCCTTTCCATCACAAGATGCTCGAGAAACATCCAGGAGGAAAATCTAATGAAAGATATTCAAAACAAGTTAATGAATAACTGCATTAATAAGAAAACACTTAAGGTCCCCAGGCATCAGGACAATGGAACTTTTCATTCGCATTTACATAGTGCATCTTCCCCTGCTAAGAACTACATAATCCTCAAATATTTTTCACACATTTTAGTAAACTTCGTGTGCCAGTGTTAGAAAAGGAGCACTGTTCAAACTAATATTAAAGTCTCTCACATTCCCCAGTGAAAGCAGTGGCGATTCTGCACTTGACACAACTGCTAATCAGCAGTTTTCTTAAGAGTTCCCACCCAGTTTGAATTTATTCTTTCACTCTTAAAAATTCTAACACAAACCATGCTTACAACCCTACAAACACTAAATACGAAAAACTTGTTATAAGCAACATATTCTGAAGAAGTTTAGGATGTTAAATAAAGAAATAAAGACATTTGCATTCATTGTTCATAAATTGAGGCATTTTTATGCAAACATTGCTGCCCAGGTTCAGAGCAGACAGGTCTGGCACAGAGTTCTTCCAAAAGAGACTATCTAAAGTATCCAGAGCTGCACTTACACATTCCAAGTAGTCCTGGGATAAGGGTTGGACAGTTCTTGTTAGCAGCTACTCTTAATACTTCCTATAGGTGTGCATTTAAGCAGGAAGGATCAAATACAAGAGTAAAAATCCTTGTGTGGGTGTACAGATGTATAGATTCGACAGAGAATAATAACTAATTTCTACAGTCAAGGAGTGACATTCCACTATACTCCATCCATCCTAATCTGGTTTCTTATTCCTGATGATTCAGGCTAAAGAGCTCAAGTGTCCTCATAAATACAACTACTCAGCTCTTGAATACAATACAGATAACAGTGTGTTTTATACCACATCACCTTTCTGTATCACAAAGCCAGTGATACATTACCCTCAATCTGTCCAATTGAAGCATCATGAAATTAATAAATAGTTGTGTACTGTACTAGCAATATACTTAAATTTTCAAGTTCCTTTTAATATTTTTTTTTTATTTACTGAAAGGAAATACTAGAAAATATCTCAAAGTTTTATTACACACTGGATACACTGGAAGCACCAAGACACAAAAAAAAAACCCCAACAACCACCAACTTTCTTAAATCAAATATTTGTGTTTAGAGGAGGAAGAGAAAGATGCTTACATTGTAATTAAGCTGAAAATTAAATATCTCCAGTAATGTTTTGGAGGAGCAGCAATACAAACTCCTACACAAGTTTCTGACAGCTTGCCATTCTAAACAAGTACAGCTTCTCATTTTCCTAAGGAGTAGCACACAGATATGTACGGCAACAATGAAACAATTTCCTGTATTTGTTTGCTGTCCAGCCACTACTAAAATAGTTATTACTAAAATCTTCAAAGACACTAAATCAAAACATTTCTATGGGACTAAAAATCCTTTTTTGACCCTTAAAAGACACTTAATTGCACTGCACTGATGTGTCCAACATTCAGTGCTCAACACTTCCACATTCAGAATAAAACACGCCACAAAGAAGCCAATCAAACCCTGCACGGCACTGGGGCCAGCACTGCACGGACCTCACAGTTATTTGGTGCCTGTAAAGCTGTCAGATAGTGTCCAATTTAAAAAGTACAGCTTTTCAAAGAATCACAAAGTTAGCATTCAGACAGGGTTATATAAAGCACCTCGTTAAGAAAACAGTCTCTGAAATTCCGAGACGGGCAGGTAACGATTTAACGAAATGATCCTGGAAAAGCCACACTTCCCCTTCTGAAAAGCCAACTGCACTGTACAGAAATACCAATCCCCAAAAAGGAAGTCTCATTAGGTAGCATAAAATTGCAAAGAGCAGTAATTTAACTGTGGGTGGAAAATGAATTCAAATTCCTTTTCATGCACATTGTGTTGGCCATAGCTTGTCTGACGACTGAGACTTTTCAAAGTGACACTCATTTCTTTTCAACTCTGACAAGCTGAACAAAAACTCACATTCCTCAGTCTATACGGCACAACCAACAGGTGTTGAAACAATCTGAGGCAATGAAGAACATCCATTTAATTAGCACTAAAGATGTCAAAGCCAGTATCTGAGAACATGCAAGAAGTAAAATGCAACTTTACACTCAATCATGTGTAAGCTAAACGATGTCACAGTCACTAAAGAATCTTAATCAGAAAGAATCATCAGAAAATAAAGTTGATGGCAAATATTTAACAACTGATCAAAAATATTTACATTGAGATTAGCTATATCTTCTCCATCAAATGTAAAAGTACCAGTTAAAAAGGACATACCAAAACTTCATATACTTGTTTATAGAATGAGATTTAAAATCTCTTTAGTTCAGTAACAAGCACTGAAGACCAGAGAAACAAAAATATAGTCTGAAGTAAATATTGAAGGCAACCTTAATAACATTGCTCACATTTTCAGTTGAACTTGTGTGCAAGACACAAAGGGTATATAAATTCTTGGAACAGGGTAACCAACACATTTAAGTGGCCTGGGATAATATCTGCCTGCTGTCAGTATGTAAGATCTGACTCAATCAGACCCCCAGATATAACTAGTTGGTAATCCATAAAAGCACAGGCATGTTGGAAGTCTGGAATGCTGAACAACTTCCTTTAATCAAAGAACTTCTGATAATGGGTGACCCCTTCCAAGCCTAAGCCCACTCCTCCTGTTGTCTCAAGTCTGTGTCAGACATCACACATCCTCATCTCCAACTGTTTGGGGAAAATGCTTCTGCCCAATTGCAACAAATTAAATAAGCACATAAGGAAAAATATTCAGATCATCTCTAAGTCCCTCTCTACAATGATCCTAGGGATGCAAAATGTAAAATATGACAATGATTAAGTGTTAACTTGGTCCTCAAATTAAGGTGTAGTGTAGCCGAGACTAAGATTCAGCTTTTAAGCCAGGTACTGGGAACAGAAAATTTTATCCTAAGTAATAAGCATGGCATCAAAATCTTATGATGAATTATTTCAGAAACTGTTCTCTTGGCTTTTCTTTCTCAAAGTTTCTTTTGCAATTTTAAAAATTCTATGATAGTAACAGTAAGGAAAGGTAGTTATACCAAGTTTGTTCTCTGCAAGTTGTGAATTACCCAATTAAACAGCTTTTTAGCCCAAGAGAAGCTTATTTTGCCAAATTAATACTTAGAGCTATAGAAGAAAATTTCCAGACATATTCAATAATACTTTTACTAATTCATATGTACAATCTATAAAAGAACATTCATAACTAAGAGAATTGCTTTCCACTTGGTAGTAACACTTTCAATACTTTTTAGGTAAGCACAAGTCTCTGTTACACAGAGTTTGGTTGCTCTTAAGTTTAATGGGGTTAAATTGTGGCTTTGACCATCTCCCTTTGAACTGCTGATATCTAGACAGGGAATCTTAGGGTTTCCACATGACATACAGAGCTTTCCAAATAAAGCAGATTTATGGCTCTGTCTGTCCAACTTCATATCACAAGTCTTACTAACACAGCCCTGGAAGTGTATGTTTCTTCTCTTCTTCACAGACTACCTTTATTTTTGGCCTACAGAGGAGGTTTCTATAAACTGGTCATGTTAGCACAGATGTTGAGAAAGAGGACTTCAGTCACCCTGATCACCACAGGGCATCATACAAGATTCTGACTGTGAAGCAATTATGAACACCACACAAACTACACTTCTGCTGCAAGTTCAAAACAGCAAAATTAAGGAAGCAAATCATCCTGCTGTTCTCAAAACCACTGTGTTTTACATGCCACCAATGATTCTTCATGCTGACCCCGAACACTGTCAGGCTTCTATCATCTTTTAAACACTCTGAACACACAAAACGAAGCACAGCCCCTGAAAGCTCTGTCGAAGAACAAACATACATAGATGTGACCCCCCTGGTGTGCCAGGTGGAGGCTGGGATAGAACACACGGACAGGGACAGCAACAGGAGAGCTGTAAGGTGGTTCATGTTTCCACTTGCTTCCTGGGGACTATGGCTGGTGTGCTTAGCAATCCTAACTGTTTCTACAACTACATTCTGGACAGTAAAATTACATTTGTTTTGCTTCAGCAACTTCCAAAGAGCAAAAATGATGTTTTCTGGAGGCTGAGGTTTTATGTTACATTTTGATGGTGTTTAAAATTCTTCCAGTGCTACAAGTAAGATTAGACCTGAGAGTTCCCTTCATAAAATTCATTAAAGCTACAAATTCTGAATGACTGCAAGGAAGTTCAGTGCTTACCTCCAACTGAATTTCATTGGGTTTGGCACAGATGAGGGCATAGAAGCCCAACCTACAACTGTAATTTATATAAACACAAGAAATATATATTTAACATCAGCACAGTGCAAAAGATTTACCATCAGCTTAAAGCCATATACTTCAACAGAGAGTATATTAAAACATTAATTAAAAACAACTGGAATTCTAGGCTGCTGAAGTGAATTAGACATTAGATTAAAATTACATACAAGATGTTTCTTGATATTACTGAATGACTAATAAAATACAGCATAAAATTATGCTACAGATCTCTGCCATGTATTATTAATGCCTACATACTGGTGTGTCTTCTCATATTTTTACTCAGTACTTCAGATTTCTAAGGAAGTAAAACCAAAGTCATAAAAATCACAAAATAGCACAGTAAAACACTTCCACAAATAGAAGCTCCATCTAGGGAAAAAAACCCCAATTCCCACCTTCCCTTGCATCATTTCCCATGCACTATTTTTTCTTCAATGATAAATTTTTTCTTCAAGTGAATCTCCAAAATTAAGAGACTTGGAAGCGAATTACACAAGTCAAAACACAACACATAACATGTTAAGCAGCAAAAAATTAACCACTGCTTGATGAAAGTTAAAGACTGGATTTAATGATAGAAAATACCTCACAGATATTTCCTGTGGAGCTTAATAGTACCTGAAATAACTGGTACTGACTGCAGCAGCTTGATGTTTTTCCAAAAACAAGTAAAAGTTCCAAAATCTATGACAACTTGACACTTTTTTCCTTTAATTAAAAAAAGAGAAATCTGTAATAGAAAAAAATAATTCTCTTCACACTAGCTTTTCAGAACAACCAAGACTGTGACTTCTGGTGTAGTTTGTTGTTTTCAGCCTGCTGTTATTATTTAGACTGCTCTTTCCTGTAATTAGATGTTCTAGCATAGACTTGGTATTGGAAGAAATCTCTTCCCTTAGTATCCAGCTGTCTCTTAGTTCTAATAATTTCAGAACAGAGTTCATTATAACACCCGCCAAGCACAGTAACTCAGTACAATGTGTGAATTTCAAAGGGCTTTCAGACATGCCAAGAGGTTTTAACATTCCATGCTCACTTTAATGTGCAAGAGATGTGGATCAACAGCAAAAAGGGCTAACCCCTCAAAACTAATGTAATGTTCATTCTTAGCACTTCCTAAATGGCATTTATAGAAAATAAGCAACAATGTTGAATTGCAACATTAAAGCACAGAGAAATTGATGAAACTGAAATTGAAATTTTAAGGTTAGATTCCAATTTTATAAATTGTATAGACAAATTGTTCAACATGCAAACCTGGGAAATTACAAGCACATTTCTGTATCACATGGGTATCACATGAAGTGACTGCATTCTCTTCAGACATTTAATTTTATCAGGCTCTGTTAATGCAGTGGCACCAATCAAAAAATTTATGGCTCAAGAACTGGCCAGTCTACACTATCAACTTCAAAAGACACAGAGCTACTCCCTACAAACCAGATATGAACAAAGTGTTTTCCACAAAAAACGTGCATCAATAGAAGTGCATCACGTCAATCAACACCCACATCCCTTTGACCTCTCCACAGCAACTGCAACTTTGCAGTAACACAGATGCAAGACACCCTCACAGCAGTCATTTGAAGAGGGAGGAACAATTAAAGCTTATTTAAATTCTTGCCAACCTCTCTCTGAAACACACGTGCTGCTTTTGCTCTATTAGCAGGAACCTTCCCTGGTTAGCATTGGAACAGTGAGCTCCTTAAATCAGTTAAAAGTCACAGCACAGTCAAACGGAACCACTTCATGAGCAGCTTTCTTTAGTCATAACAAACCTCACTTTCTACTGCATTAATCAATGCTTTTCCCCCCAGTTATGTGAATAATTAAAATGCTTCCAAAAGCTGACTGAGATTAAAAACAATTGTTGAAAAAGCTAAGAATAAACACCTTATAAGTTATAATTCCCTTCGCTTTAAATATACACAACCACTTACACACGATCATTGATTTCTGCTTTTTAGACCAGATGAAAAAGAGACAGGAAGGGAGATAAAGTTTCAGCCGGGATGAGAGGGAATGACAAAAGAAACAAACCTGAGCAGGCTTCAAGAAGCTTATTGTAAATATCACAGCTCGACAGAAAAACTTCAAAGATTCTTGCCAAGGTCATTTAAGCATATTTTACAATTCAGTGACACAGTATGTAGGTTCTGTTCATATTTTGCCAACTGTTTACTCAATAAAGCCCTGACGTAGTTGAACACTTATGTGCTGGCCAGCCCTACAGTGTGGTGGGGAGCACAGCAGAGGGCAGTCTCTGAAGCAATTAACGAAAATCTGAGAAAAAAAGAACAAAGCTGTTTCAAAAAGGAGTTCACAGAAACATCCAGTGCTGCAGCTCATTAAATGGTCCGACACGCACAGCGCCCCAAAGCAGCGCGCAGATCCCACCAGCCCAGCATCTCTCCGAGGCTCAGATTAACAGGCTACAACTATGCATACATCTGAATAACCACATCTAATCAAGTCGTTAGCAACAACAATCCCCGTGACAACAAACATTTATTTTACACGTAGATATGACTGGATAACATGGATGTTTACAGGCTGCAATGAGAAGACGATGGAACAGTGAAAGAAAAAAGGAATTACCTCTATTTAGCAGTTATTGTAACTGTTTAGAAATCTTCAAGCATAACAAATGAAGAGTCAAGAAATTCCTAGAATTCCAGGGATTGTTAACAGATCTCACAAGTCGGCCAGAAGCATGATAACAAGACAGTCATTTCTTATCACCTATTCAGAGTTAAGAATTCAATTTCTTTGTCTTAAAAGTAAACATGTCTGCCCTCACTTTAAACAGTGGTTATATTCTCTGTGAAATTAAAAATACTGCTGCTGTTTTAGTTCTCTAACAAGATTCCCCCACCCCCTTCAAATGGTATCCTTGTTTGCTCAGGCTCTCGCATCCTGGTCTCATTTTAATCTCCATATTTTTAGCATGTTATTTTTAATGCCAATGCTCACCACTGCTTCACTATGTAAAACATAATATTAATAGCAAACATTCATGGGTACTAGTAGGTATATGACACTTTCACTTCAAAGAGGTGACTGAACCAAAACTAAATTTACTAATCCCAAATTAAATTGAAAATACAATGTTCCAGAATTTATATCTCATCTAGCATTTACATTCACACAAAATGTCATTAGTTTAGTCCTCCGCAGCAAGGTATCTTTAAGTCATATTTACAGTATTCTAAGGGAAGATAAAGTTCTTCTTTACCTATGTTTTAAGATTCCAATACCAGCTGAATTCAATAAACACATTTAGAAACATCATCTAAAGAAAATGGGAATACAGCTATTCCTCTAAAGCTTTCATGTAAAACCACCAAAATATCAGCTGTCTAATTCAACAGTCTTCAGAGAGCATATAGGGATGAAGATTTTATGAGCTATAGGCTTTGCAGGTTCAAAACAGCAAGGTCTCACAACATTATGTAACAAAGATCCCTGTGCTGGCTTCTTCCATGTGGCCATCCTCCTCAGGCTCTTTTCGCCTCTGCTAACTGCAATATTAACTGAATGTGTGTTGGCAGGGATGTTTAAGGGTTTTTTTAAACTATCCCTAACGATTTAACCCGATTAGCCCTGTCACTATATTATTCAGAGGTATATGGGAGGGGAGGGGACAGCGATCTTCTGACTTTTTTTTTCTTGCCACGAAAATAAGTCGACACTACTAGAGACTGGCATTCTGAAAAACAGAACATAAATCACAAAACTATATAAGTGATGATCTCTGCACTTCACAGAACTCACAGTCACTTATGTACCACAAACTCAGAACAACCATATTCCATTTGAGCTCTTCTCTAGTTATTTATAGGGAAGAAAATCCCAAACCACAAACTATTTTAGCTACTCAGGTCTCTGGTGTCACAAGCTTTTATTTCCTAAACTCATCTGAGATTGTGGTGACTGCTTCATTGAGCAAATCCCTAAAAAGTTGCAGCATGTATTTTAAAATTTTGCTTCTGAAGTATTTTCTCTTCATGGGTATAATTCCCATAGGTTTTCTCTTTCTATTTAACATAATCTGTAGTTGATTTTTCTGGTGGACACTGTAAGAAAGGCATACTAACCATGCAGGTCCATTTTTTCTATGATACCCATTGCAATATTACTGCTGTGATGAGATGTCCTGTTAGACAAAGATGACAGAAGCCCTTGCTACTACAGAAGAAGGAAACCATCCTCAGTCAGGCCAAGTTGAATGGATAACTATGGCAAATATACCCACCAAAGGACCAGCTGGTAACAGATAAGGATTATGCGTAACTGAATCTGTGCCCATGAAATCTGCCCGGATGTTTCTCACTGCTGAGAAGACAAGTAGCAAAGTCAGAACTCAGAATTTTGCAGACTGAAACAACCGTTCAGAATTTGCAGTGCTGTAGTTTCTTTACACTGTGTCGGTCACATTATATTTGCAAACATTTCAGTAACTTCTTCAGGGAACTCACAAAATTCACGTTTGTGCACAGCTAACTGACTGCTAGAACAGAACAAAGCTGACGAGGCTTTCAAGTGTGCCCTACTTTTGCATCGTTCCAAACAGAATTCACAGTGCATGAATTTATGACAAGAACCAAAAAAGGGACTGTCAGTGTGATCCCTTGGACTGTGAAGCTGTGCTAAGTTTGCTGCTGCCCAAGACTTGGCACCTCATAACTCTTGCTCTCAACTGCTCCCTCACCCTCTCTGCTTTTGGGCTGTACAGCCAATGCCTTCTCTGTCAAATCTTCCACTAAGTCATTTTCATTCTACAAGATTGCAGAATGTCACAAAATACTTGCTGTCGGTTGGTTTTGGTCAAATTAGCACACTGAAATGGATCATAATAATGTGAAAGGTGACAAGACTGGCACAAGGGTTCGGAGCAAGTGGCTGAGATCAGGAGGGTGAAGAGGTGAGGACAGAGACAAGTAGAAACTCCACGCCCCAGCAACAGAGACAACTCCAAACGGGACCACACCTCATGGAATCATATTCTGTGAATTCATCCACCTTCCCTCACCTCCCAAAAAATCTCATAAACAGCTACTGATTCTTTTCATCCTAAAAAGCACAAATGAAATCCACAAAACCCCCACAAAACATCAAAAAACAAAACAAACAAAAAACCCAACCAAAACCCCAACGAAACAAAAAAAAAAAAACACCACAGAAAAGCAACCACACACCTACAATGATTTGCATCTTTTCCTGATGATGTAAACAAGACAGTTAAAAGAAAGTACTGGTTTCTCTTCAAAAGCACAGTCTGAAACACTGTGGGTGTAAAGCACTGCAAAACTTGCATTCATCTTTGAGCATATTTCCTCCCCAATACAAATGTAAATTAGACATCCAAGTGTTAAACATGGTGAACATCTGAACATCTCTGCACATTCATTATTCTAAGATACTCAACTAGCATTCTCAATCTATAGTCTTTGTGTAAATACTACAAACATACTAGACAAGAATCCATGATTAAGAGGCAAAAGCACCCTTCCCAGTATATATCCTAATGATCTGTTAAACTTGAGGGAACAATGCCAACCACGGCCAAGGACTCGTGCTGATTCCTTGGTCGAACTACAAGGCACCGCTGCTGCTGCTGAACCAACTTACACCTTTCCGTAACTTAAAATACAGACTCCAAAAAACCTATAGAAAAATATTATGTAGAATGTTACCAAAATTTAACTATAGGATAAGAAAATTAAATGCTCTGTAAATAACCTACATTACTAGAGTTTATAATAAAAATGCATGAGAAAGCTTCATAAGGCTATAAAGACATAACATTATAGAGACCTTCAGTACCTTATAAAAACAGCCCCTTTCTTTCCTATTAAATCAAAGTGGACTCTTGGGACTAATCTTAGCAATCTGTTACACAAATTAAGATAAAATCCTGACAGGAATAAATTCACTTCTGCAAACTGAATTCACGAACATAAGCACTGTGGTTGCAGAGCTCTTTCACAGTTCAACTCTTTCACTAAATCCAAGAAACCACATTCAGTGTCTGAAACCTGCTAAAGCACATGTTCTTTTTATTAGGAAAATATTAGAAATTTGTGATAAATTCACAGGAATGCAAGACTCCTTTTTATGTGAAGGCAGGTAATTTTTTTGAGTATGTAGTGGTGCAATAATCCTGTCCAGAAAACCATGTGATCGCTTGAGCCACTGAAGTAATAAACCAAACATCACTATGCAAGTCAGGGAAAAACACTGGCAAGCGAGGTGATCTAAGTCCCTCCTCAGAAGTCTCAAATCATGCTAAGGAACAAAGATGCAACACTCAGGAAAGTGGAATTCATCTGAAACCTTTCTTTGCCTAAGATCACAGAATGAATCTTTTATTGTAATGAATTTCCAACACATCATTTGAACTTGAGGAAGTATTTCCTGTCAATTCTTACACTAATCAAGATGAAGATTACTCTTCAAACAGTGGCATTATGAACTCTGTTTAAAACCTTTTCTTTCTTTGGTAGCATCGTTAAAGCCTTCTTCCCATCACCAAATTGTGAGCTGAAAGCTGAATACTGAAATTTGTTTCTTATTAAAAAAAAAAAAATCTCAGTCATGTTTAATATTCTGTGCCAGTGAAATGGATAAAAAGTGAAACGTGTGTTAACCAGCACTTTACACTGGCTTGTATTAGCAAGTACACAATTACTCATAAGAAAAACAAAACTACCAAACCCCAAACATGAATTTTGCTGCATCACTAGAACTTTATAAAGTGTCCAACAACTAAAATTAGTTCCATAAACTCCTATCACCTACTACCACCCACTGTAATAAAGAAAACAGTAACAGCAATAGCAAATGGAAATCTCAGTCCAGGAACAGACAATTAATCTTCACAGTTTTATGTACAAGCTCAAAATTCTCTGACTTGTCCTCACTTTACCTTTCATGCATTTTATTGTCTTACACCTGAAACAAGTAGAACAGAGATAAGTCATTCGGACATCACTTTGAACTGAAATGAGTGTGCATAAAAATTAAGTTGAACCCAAATCTAATGGACACAACAAAGTTTTTCTCCTGGTGCTAATGTCAGACCTCAGCAATTTCAGAGGAAAATGGGAATAGAGGTAAGAACACCTTCAACTGATGAAAGCAGAATACCTTTGCATTTCACCACCGAGTAAATTGCATAGGTATTATAGAAAAGGGCACTAAACATTACAAAAAATGTACAGAGCAATACTTGGAATAACCCGTCACACACCCAACCCCTGAAACAAATACCTAATGATTCAGCTTGTACAAGTTATACATACCAGTGATACAAACACATTTATAGGCATTACACCAACATAGCTGATTAAGCTCTTCAAATTAAAAAACCACACCACTTTATTATCCCAATATTTGTAACTTGGTCATCAGGTACTTCTGAATCAGAAAGAACTCGGTGGCCCCTATCCTGAAGATATGAACTGTATCTGTCTCATTTATGGCCACTTTAGATAGCACTGACTTAACCACTGTTCAGTTTCATTCCAGAATCACCATAACATGGATTCCTTCGGAACACACTTATTAGAAGTTTGAGCTTCACTGATGCCATCCAACTGAACACAAACTGCTATTAAATTCAAAACTCTAGAGCAAAATTTCCCTAATTAAGCTTATCTAAGAATGTAAGCAGCATATTTGGCAGTTCTACTCTGGGTTAAAGAACAAAGCCTTCAATAAATTAGTCTTTAACAGGTTTTACTATACTAATCCTTTGAATCAAAAGAACTGTAACATTTTGGGCATAAGGTATTTCCCTCGTAAGTTCACGCTTACATAACTGTAAAAATATGAACTTTTGAGTGAAAGTATTACTTTTTAAATCCTTCAGCAAAATGAGAATCCTGGATGCTGCCCTCTCATGCTGAGACCACACAGACAAGTGTTTTCCTCTAGAGGTCAAGACAAATCAGTGACCTCACACCAGTCTTATGTACAACGCTGCACTGGCACTGCGACACCAAAGCATTACAGAAACCTGTTATAATTATGAAGTTATCCTAAGCAAAACTGATTTAAAACATGCCACAAATACAGGCATTCAACATCAGTAACAGCCAGGACAGCTTGAAATATTCTTAGTGCTTTTGACCTTAAAAGTGGTAGCCTTGCCCTACTGCAAAACCAGGTGTTAAGACTTCAGCTGCTACTCCAGACCAGCACCAGAAGCTGCACACAATGTGAATGCTAAGGAAGACACAGCTTGTTCTTCTCTGAGAGAAGCCAGAGAAAAGAATGAAAATGCAGGGGAGGAAAATGGGGAGAAAAAGGGGAGAGTCTAGAACTAAATGATATACAGAGAAGCTCATTATTGAAGAAACCAGAGTAATTTTTCATTCAAGCATTAATCAAAAGAATAGCAATGCTGAAGTACTCTAAATTCCCTGCTTATATTAAAAGCAAAATCCAGTGTCAAAGGGTAAGGCTGAGATGACAGAACAGACAGCAAGAACACTAACTGGATATGGGACTCAGGGCCAGTATCGGCATTTCTGTAGGCTGCCTGGGAAGCTGCCACTGTCTTTACACAGAGTTTTCAGACCAAAGAGGTCAGCCAAATGGTAACAGAAAAGAGGGAAAGCTGTGGTCCACTGGAAAAGATAAACTCTGTTTCCTCTATGACAGGGGAGTGGCAAGAAAGAAAGAATGTTTTCTCTGATTCAGGTATGAATCAGAAATGTGATGAAAAATAAACTGGAAAGGTTATAACCACCCAGTCTAGCACATCTACCCTGTGAGCAACTGAAAAAAGCCACAAATTTTGAAGACAAAACTCCAGCTATCACTGAGAAGCACCAGACCTGTAACAACAGCACAACACACTTATGCCTTCACTGCAGTGACCCTCAGAAACAGGCAGGTTTATCCAGCCCCTAACCATGGCATCTGACAGGCTGCAAGTACTCCGGGTGCTCCCTATCTGTACATTCCTCACTGCTAAGTTTGAAAATACTCCTTCTTCTCTTGCCTAGCAATTTGAGGAGCCCTGACCAGCTGAAACGCAAGACTAGTTTTCCTAAACATACTTTTTCAAGCTTTCTGAGCAGCAAATTCTCCCAATGCACTGGAGCAGCACAGCTGGAAAACTGCAGGGAGCAGCAACACCACCACCCATGCCTCAACAACCACACATATATATATATCTCCACATTTCAGAATGATCTTGAGTTACAGCCTCAACTTCTTCCTACTAGTTTTCCCACTTGAACTTAGGATATGATTCTGCAAGATGGAGACACCCTTTACCTTTTTCCAGAACCCCCTTCCCCACTTATGTTTACGCTGGCTTTGGCATCACTAGAGCTCTCCGTGAGGCATCTTATCAGAAAAAAGTGTTGGAAAACAAACCCAAGAGAAAGAAACCTCTCATTCTCAGAAGGAAAATGCTCTGAGATCATGAGAGATCATCTACATATAAACCAGTGGTCTGTCCATCACAAATATTATTGCCATTTTTTATGACTTACAGATTTCTAAGAGCTAAACTGCTATGAACTCCTTTGTACAGACTAGACTGTTTATACCCCCCAAAACCACACCAAATCTGCACACAACAAATTGTATGTGCTTGAGTGTTTAAGCGATAGACCAAATAAAATGCAAACCCATTCCAGAACTGCTGTGTGATCAGCAGCAAATGACTCAGGAACAGAGCAGTGCCTCAATGGCAGCAGACAGAAATTAGGGGACAGCCTTACTCTGTATGTCAGATAAAAATCAAGATGCCAGCGAATGCTATGCTTTCTCCATTTTAGAACTTTACAAACATGGATTTAAGACTAGGATTAGGATTTTTGGGTCCCACAAACAAATGGGATTTTCTGGGCTCTGGCAAAAATAAGAATTATAGAGTCTATCAGAATGCAAACCAATAATGCCATCCAATACAAACCAGACTCTACTATTTAAGCAGTGTTCTCTTGATGTCTACCCGAATTGTTGATGACTGCTTTAATTTACTTATTGTCAATGGCATTTTCTTAAATGTATTAGGTCACATTATGGGCAAAATACTTGCTCCACGCTTCTAAAACAGCAGCTAGATTAGTTGTTATTAAAATACATCGATCAATGTAATTTACAGAAGACAGGGAGCTTCAGCTTTCTCTTATGTAAGGAAACAATGCACATCTTTGACCAGAATAGGTTCTGCTCATTTTCTTAAAAGAGCAAGAAGAGTCTAAAGACCAGTAGTGTGAATTAGAAAGACACAAGATTTGCGCATGAAACAACATAAATACACAAACAGACGTATAGATAAGGAAAAACCTACAGAAGTTAAATCATGCATTTTTAATTAAAAGGTTATTTGACAAAAGTTTAGAGAAAAAAAGTTGTTTGCTTATAAAGTCATTAAGGTTTTACCAAGAGCAATGCATGAAAGGAACCAAAAAGCTGTGTGAACTGAGAAAGACATGCAAATACAAGGATATAATTTTAGTCAAGCCATCACAGAGCCATAGCAGATAAATAGCATTGTTGGGGCAATGCTGCTGGTTCCCTTCATCCCCCATGTC
Organism: Sakesphorus luctuosus; assembly: GCA_013396695.1. Taxonomy (NCBI): domain Eukaryota; kingdom Metazoa; phylum Chordata; class Aves; order Passeriformes; family Thamnophilidae; genus Sakesphorus; species Sakesphorus luctuosus. Next base: position 1,291,249 of record VWZD01002969.1, read on the forward strand.
AAGGGCAATGGTGTCAGGAACTCAGACTGCCTCAACAAGTATTTGTTTTTCACCACAGGACTGAGGGATTATAATCAAGAGGACTGATGTGACCACAGGTCAATTAAAAACAGTTTCCTAGCACAATTTTCAAAGTACATTCAGTATAATCCCGAAAAAAATACATTTTAAATCTGCAATAAAAGCATTGTAGTCAACATTCCCAGTGAGGAGCAGTAAGAGACTGGGAAACTTTACACAGCAGCAAAGCCCACAGATCCAAGTTTGCAGGACTAAAATCCAGTGACCCTGGGAAGTTCCTGGGTCCAGTACAACCGGCAGTGGCCTGAAATTAATAAACCATGCTAAATTTAATTTCTGTCTCTGCTATGCTAACTAGGCTCTCCAAGTTCTTGACAACTTATTAGCTCAGGCACCTGCATTTTAATCCCAAGTAAAGAGAACAGGGCTCTCAGAAAACAGATTGCTTCCTCCGTGGCACTCCAGTGCATCCAGCAGGATGGCTCTGCTGGGGGCTGACCAGGTGACAGGTTATTGTTTGGGCACCAACCCTGGATTTTTTTATTCACTAGAACATGCAATTGTTGTTTCTAGAGACACCAAAGAGACTGTGAAGCCACTGAGTACAGTCTTTCAGGCAAAGTTGGGTAGACTGAAAATACTCCTAACAAAGAATTTTACCTGAGACTTGAAATGCCACACACGAGGCCAGTAAAATCAGTTCGGGAGTTATTTTGTCACAGTAAGAAAGTTCCAAAACTAACAGTAGATGCTACAGTTTTATATTTTTCCATTTGTCATAAGTACAAAAGCAAATATTTGTGGCTTAGAGTTCCTCATGAGAGAGTAGCAGTAATATGAAACAGTATGTTTTCTAAGAAGCCCAACAGGTTGGCCCAACTCCTAACCCAGCAGGCACTCTGTGAACAGCACTGGTACCTCACTGGAAAGCAGCTCCTCTGATGATTGACCTAATGCCTCACAGACAGAGGTTTTCACTAACAGCTCTGCATATTACTTCCTTTTACAGCACCCCTTCGGAGCACTCCTTACACGCACTCTGTGTGACACTAGGGAAAAAAAGCAAGGTTCCAAGACTATGCTTTGTAATTTTGCAGAGTCAGAACAAAATTCTTACCCTAAGGAAGCATTTAATACTGAGAATTTTTCAGAGATGGAACAAAAAACCCTGAAAAAAACCAGAAAAAAACTCAAAACCATTTACTTTTCCCCAACAAGCCAGGAACTCTATGGTGACTTTACCATTTTATCTGAAACCTGAGCATATAAAACAGTAGGCACTTTTTCAGATAACATCAGAAGGATACTGGCTCCTGAACAAGAGCTGCAACTCTGTTCACATGGCTATTACTCATAGGGGCAGGCATTGACCTCTTCTCTCTGATCAGCAGCGATGAGACCCCGGGCAAGAGTACCAAGTTGTGTCAGGGGAGCTTCAGGCTGGGTATCAGGAAAAGGTTCTTTACCCAGAGAGGGACTGGGCACTGGAACAAGCTCCCTGGGGTGGTCACAGCACCAGCATGAGTTCCAGAAGCATTTGGACAACACTCTCAGGCACGTGGTGTGATTCTTGGGGTGTCCTGTGTAGGGTCAGGACTTGGATTCAATCCCTTCCAACTCAGGATATTCTATGACTCTACACTCGAAACAACCAATTCTGGTCACTGGCTTTAATCTTCAGTGCCAAATCAACCAACAGTGTCAGTGAGGCACATCAAAGCAGCTATATCTGATTTTCAGTGAGTCTAGACAGAATTTCTAAACTTTATTGCTGCTTTTCACCATTTGCAACTAAGGAAATAGAAACACATTTTGTGATGTAAATTAGCTCTTATTCATTGTTTCTGTTTTGTCACTTCAAACACTTATTACAAGGCAATTTAGGTCAGGTTATAACCTTAAATCCACTTGAAAACTTGAATATTATCAATGCAGCAGCCATTGATGATTATCAGTGGAAACAACAGACTAGTCAGCCAGCAAATGCAATAATTACAATAATGCATTCAATTTTTCAAGTGAAGTCTACAATTTTTGCTTCAAAGCTGCAGAAAATAACAACTTTTGAGATCAAATCAACCATTTTATCTTTGTGACATATCTGTTTACCACAGACATTCTGTTAATAAAATGGTTTTATCCCACTTAATTTAAAGAAAGCATTTGAGAGTAGTTGCAAGAGACTGCAAATCATCTCAGCAACACAGACAGAGAATTTTGTTCCAGCCCTATTAAGGCTATAATAAAATTTATTTTTGAAAAGCAGAAATAATAAAGCAAAAATAGGAAGGTTTAGATATGCCACAGTTTGCTAAGGTTTAGGGATCCCACAGACAGTCCAGCACTTGCAGAAATTTTGAAACTTGAACCAAAAGCTTCACCTGCCTTTTTCCAATTGACCAATTTGTTGGGAGATACTGATCTATCTGAGATGTATTTTCTACCTGAAGCCAGCTCACATTTTATATTAGAAAAATTTTTAGTCATATTTATCTAGAGAACTTCTACCAGAATCAGCATTCATAACCTTTTTATTCTTGAATTCTGAATTTAAGAAAAGAGACACAATTATTTCCAGATATTTAGTTACCATTCACAGATTAAAAATATGCCAAGTTACAGAAAAAATCATGTTACAAATTAAGTACTGAAATCAGAATCTATTATTTGAGGTCAATGAGATTTATGAATACTTTCATGCTCCACTAACTCAAATCATTCTAAGTATGCACCTATACTCTTTCAAGACCAGTTCTGGAATTCTGAACACAAACAAGGGGTATTTATTAGAGAACTTTCAGTTTTAACAAGCCAGACCCGTGAACATATTTTTAATGCTTTTTTATTCCTCTAAATTTTAAGCACCTATTCACATAGCTCCCATGCACATCTTAGAGTAATAGGTCTTACAATTTTTTACCAAGGTCTCTAATTGGCTTTTGGTTCTGCATACCCTATGGTTCTGTGCATTGAATTGATGCAGTGCATTTCTGGATGGTTTAGCTGTAAACAAGAATTTTCAGAAACAGCTGTATGAATATACTCACATAATGACATTTGAATCTGTGACACCCAGACTGGTGTCATGGTCAGTAATAATATGGTTGCTTATGGGTTTCTCAGAGCACAGGTCAGAAGTTAAACATGGAATTTGTTGTGAAGAGATTATAAAATAAGGCAAATTATTATATCTCCTTGTGGTTTTTTGTTGTTTTTTTTTTAAATAATGAAGAAAATAAAGCTTCATAAGAGGCTGAACTAAAAGAACAGCAAGCTTAAATTAAACATGCTGATAGACAAGCTCTAGCAAATCTTGTTGTAGCAGATTAAGTTACTATCCTCAGCTGTAGACTCTGCTCCCATCAGAAGTCTCTGATCCCAAAAGCAGAACTGTCAGGAGGGTAAGAGTCCTGATCACTCAGCCACCTCGGTGCTGAGACCAGGATTGTAGCTGGGGTCAGACAGCACAGTACGGACTGTAATGACCAAGGAACAAGCACTTCTATTCACTCTGCAAATGAACTGGAGCACAGAAAGATATAAAACTGACATCACCAAATGCAAGATTTCCCAGAGCTATAATTGCCACCTACATTTCTTCTGAAGGAGCCAGAATCAGCTGTGCCAATTGCCATGAATCCATTCAAGAATAAAAAATACACAGGTGCCAGAAAGTGTCAGAAGCACAATGTGAACGGTTAAACAATTAGCAATTAAGCTTAACAGGCACTGATTAGTCATGTTACTAAATATTCAATTTCAAGTTAGCTCTCAGAAATCAGGAACTGAGATCCGTACGTAATTTTAATTATCCCATGAGGTCCCAGCTACAGAAGTTTCAGGAAGCACTAACACACGTAATACCAAATGAACAGCATTAAATACCTTTCTAAGATTTCACAAGAGGGTGACTTAAGAGAGAACACAAACTAGCCTACTTTACTACCCAATCACTTAGGTATGCAGCGTCATTCATTAAATATTTGTATAGAAAAGACTTCAAAAATATTGACATATGGAAAAATTGTATGAAGTTCTGACCAATACAAGTCAGAAACTGGCTTAGGGGACAAAGTATATATAAATTCAAGTTTTCAACTCAAATTATTAAATTTTAAAAAACATATGCAAATATTTAACACTCTTCCACTACAGAAATTCTATTGCTGATTTTATAAAATCTATTAAGTAAAATTCTTATACCCTTAGTAGTTATATTATGGTGAAACATACACAACATTTACTTCACGTAAGATTTATAAATTATGAACCACAACTGATCAGCCATGGAAACCACACTCAAGGCTTCAGAGAGTTTTATACATAATAAGCAGGCCTAACTTAATTTCTGCAGATTGTCCCAGCCCAACTTTAACTGAGGTATTCAGCTTCTAAGATTGGTTTTTCGAACAAGTGCACCACACAGATTCCAAGTTCAGCAGCACACAGATGTATTTATAACACAGGGCCCTACCCTGCTTTGCACACTGGCCACTGATCAAAACTGAGCCATCAACACTGAATCCTAAATATAACATTTCATTTTAGCAGAAAGGAATTCACAGTTATTGCATTGTTATACTGTTTTGTATTGTTTTCATAGAATCATTGAATCGATTGGGTTGGAAAAGGCCTCCGAGATCATCAAGTCCAACCCTTGGTCCAACTCCAATCCATTTACCAGATCATGGCACTCAGTGCCATGTCCAATGTTAGTTTAAAAACCTCCAGGGATGGGGAATCCACCACCTCTCTGGGCAGCCCATTCCAACGCCTGATTACTCCCTCCATAAAGAATTTTTTTCTGATCTCCAACTTAAATTTCCCCTGGCAGAGCCTGAGCCCGTGCCCCCTTGTCCTATTGCTGAGTGCCTGGGAGAAGAGACCAGCCCCCACCTGGCTAGAACTTCCCCTCAGGTAGTTACAGACAGTGATGAGGTCAGCTCTGAGCCTCCTCTTCTCCAGGCTAAACAACCCCAGCTCCCTCAGCCTCTCCCCATAGGACTTCTCTCTTATTGAGATTTTCCAGCTCTTCAGTTCCCCTCTTTTTGAAAACAAACCAACCCCCAAAATAAAAGCAGCTTGTTACAATCTTGTAGCCCAGCATGACATCTGGTTCAGATAATCTATCACATTTTTATGGGACAAATTTCAGTGAGGTGTAAAACATGATTTCTGGCTGCTTAGGGCAACACAGAAGCACCCTGGTGTGTTGGATCAGTGGTCCATCCAGCCCCAAAAGTCTCCATCTGACAGTGGCAACCAGATGTGTTGTTTAGGGATAACTTGTGCATCCAGAAGTTCAATAATTGCAGGACATCCCTGCATGGTACTACACCCCTGGCTGTTCAATTATGAATGATTAAATGTATCTGTCAGTGGATCTGCCTGCCTGGAAATCTGTATAACCACACTTTTGAACTTGCTGACACTGGTTTCCTTCACAAAGTCCTACGGCAACCAATGTCAGTAGTTCAGCACCCAGTCTGTGAAGTAACAGCTTCTTTTACCTCTTTCAAACCTTTCACTTTCATCAACTGCATCCTGCATTTTGATGATCCGCTGCCTCCATGCCTTTTTTCCCCCCCTCTAAAATCTCCATCACATCCTCTTTCAACTGTGGGGTCCTGTCTTTCCAGCCTCTTGCAAGGCTCCTTGGTTTTGTTGCCTTTTTCCATATTTTTTACTTCTGCTGCATATTCCTTTAAACACAGAGACCTGAACTGCACACGGGAATGAGGACAGCAGGGTTTTGCATAGTTGCAGTATGTTGTCTTCTGTCATCTTAATGACTTTCCTGACATATTTAGCATTTTGTTAGCTTTGTGGCTGTCACTCACACTACATGGAGCGCAACAAAGAGACACTATGGTTAAAGATAACTTTCTTGACAGTTATACAAAAACACGAGTGTAGTTCAGTTTTATCACACTTCACAAATACCTAATTATCCCACCACTCACTAAAAATTATTTCTTGAACTCCTAGCACTGAAGTAGGCTGTTTTGCACAGCACTAGATAATACTCATTATGTCCCATAAAAAGCAGTATTTCTGCTTCACTTCACTCTTATGACAGAAAAAAACCTCCCACTGAAATAGAGCAGGTATCTTTGAATATATCAAAGCTGTAATGAGAGGTATGAGAACACAAACACCCAAAGATCAAAGTAGAACCAGGACTGCAAAAGAAAATAAATGCTAAGAATAGGTACTGTTTTACAAGCCAATCCATCCTGAAGACACAAGACATGATAAGAAATATGATGAGAAAAAGAAGGCAAAAGGTCCTAAGACTTAACCGAGTATAGAAATTGTGTGATCCAACACACAGAATCTTTGTTTCCTTCCCAATATTGCCCATGTTCCCTATCTTGAGAGAAGAGCTTGAGAAAGAATCATGTTTGGAGGACTGCAGAAAGAAGATGAGTAACAGACAATGTGCCACAAAAGGAGCATCAAAAGTGTAAGTCCACACTAAACCAGGAAAGATCAAAGAACAATGTATCATGACTCTTCAAAATTGACCATATGACTAGTCACTAACTGCAATAGGTTGACTAGTCTGAATAAAAAAAGACATCAAAAAGCAAAGTTTAACCTAAAAAATACTTCATAATCTACAAACAAAAGACAATTCTTAACTGCTGCTTCAAAATACCATATAATTAGATGTCCTCTTTTTCAGTCAAGAAGAAATAGTTCTCCATTGCACTTCATTTTGACCTCTCCTTACTTCAAAATTAGCAAAAGCATAAAGAAAGTAATGACCTACAAAACATGCCAGAATAATCAGTCTTTAGCTGAATAGCTTTTTCACTGTTATGTTACCCTAAATCATCCTCAGGATTTTTGGTTCTAGGAGGAAGAACAAGTGACATTTACTTTTTCAATTCCTAGCTTCCCATGGCAAACACTTTCAGCCCTTAATATTTACATCTTGCTTGATGAGCTAATGAAGAAAGAAGAAACTGAAGTAACCTAAAAGGCAGAGAAGTGTCTACGAGCCTACAGAATCCTCACGTTGCTGCTCTCCTCTTTCCACTGAAGCCAAGTAACTTTCCTCCTCAGAGCTGTCACTTAGCCCTCACTGTATCAGTTGAAGCAGCACACTTTGCCAGGAAGCGGTTGATGATGATAGTAAAAATCTGGAGAGAAGATCACAACACACACTAAACTAATATCCTAAACAGGCAAGAATTGATAATTCAGTAGAAAAAGTCTACAAATCTAACAAGGCCTTAGACTCAAATGAATTTTTAGTGCAGTTTATACCCTTACAAAAATAAATACGTGAAACCAGACTATTCTACTTGTCAAAAACAAAACCAGTACAGCTGGGCTCAAAAGTCATTTAGTCAGGCAGCCCAAGAAGACAATGTCAAGCTGATCAGCTTTTACCTCACTTTACACTAAGCCACGGTGCTAATTCCTCCCTGTAAGTAATTAAGTTACTAATTTAGAACATATCTTGATTACTGGAAAAAAAAATAAAATGGTAAGAGCTTGTTTTACATTCTTGTACAACAACAATCACCCCCTTCAAATACGTATATCCCAGTTCCATTTCAACCCAATTTCCTTACCTCCTGCACTTGAGGACTTCTAATACCATTCAAGCAAAATGTCAGTGCCACTGCATAGTGGCACTAAGCAATTCCAGCACCACTTGATCCTACAGGAGCTGACTCTGTAGAAAGCACGTGGTGTCCACTAATGCTGTACTGTCCCACTAACAGAGGACTAAGTTTGTCTGCTGACATCACACAGCCTTTCAGACACTGTGAGGAAGAGATCTGCTCTCTGAAAACAAGCATATACATTCATAAGGAGTACAACCAATATGATACCAACCTTTGCCTTCAGAGATGCGAGAAACTTTATAAAGTAAGTCATGCAGAAGAATTAGCAACACACACTCTCAGCCAATGCAAGATACACAGTTAATTTCTATGGCACACAATGCCATTACCTGTAACACAGTATCTCTACAAAAGCAACTTTAATTTTCTTAGCCAAGGTACACTGAATTAATCTATGATTAATCTGCCTCAAGTTTCATTAACAGAAGCTGAGAAGTGAATGGCAATTTGATAAAACAAGACAAACAAGGGCAATCACAAGTTCTCAGCTACAACACTGCAGGAATGCTGCATGATCTGATACTAAGGTGAGGCCTGAGCTTTATATGCAAGGTTATCACATTCTAAAGAAAAAGTATCTGCTATGCTGAAGAATTTGACTCAGTACTACAAACACTGTGCAGAAAAACAGGCTTCCCTCTCTAGTTTTCTCCTCTGCCACACTGAGGACCAGCTTCTAAATAAGTGATTAACAGAGCAGACATTACTAACGCATACCTCCTTCACTGACCTTAATTGTGAAGATCATCCCAGTTAAGACAACACTTGAGTTTACATTTGAATATTCAGATGAGAGCTGACTTGCTTATCTCTGCCACCCAAACCAAGATCAAGATTTGGCTCCAGGGAAACATCAAAAGTAATTTCTCTCCATAATGTTTTCACCAAGACATCATGTCAGTTATTTTTTACCTGCTTTCAGCCTTGAACAAGGTGAACTTTTTAAAGTTTCATTCCTCTGTAGTATACATCTCCATAAACACAAGTCACTCCTATGGCATCACACCGCTAACAACAACAGCTCTCGTGTGTATCACTGGCACTTTTTAACAATATACTTTTAAAATGAGAAGTGACCTCTTTAGGTATTAGCATGCCTTGTCCTCCTCTAAGCTCACACATTTGTACTCAGAACTCCACTCAGCACTACCGGTACCTGACTGAATAATTTCCAGCCTCTCCTTCCTGACTATAAAAATACACACTTATCCTTGAGAAAGCCTCGGAATGCATCCAGCCTCCTCCCAGAGCCACTGCCAGGTCAAAGAGCAGAGGCTGAGGTTGCAGTAGCACTTCCCAGTTATCAAAGGTTTATGGTTCTGCTGAACTGAACTTTCTTGAGAGCTTGAAGAAACCACTGAACAACCTCACATTAGACAAATAAGACAATTCACACTGACTATTCAGTTGATGCATGTACACAGGCTGATACTTTAGATATGAACATACTGACTATTGCCACACTTGAGTACTTCTAATACCTTTTGTAAAAAAACACTTCACTGCTTAATATATCTTTGCCAGAAATCATTCCTGGCTTTTAAATTTTTTTTTTTTTTTTTTTTTTTAAAAAAAAAACCTCCCACATTTGGAGTCTTGGGAATTAGCTCTTATGGCTAAATAATCAAGTATGACCTTCAACAGTTTCCTCAGAAGAGGAATCCTGATACAAGAATGAAACTTAGAGTTTGGTTTCTCTATTATTTTTCTTAAGAATTATCTTTTCCCAGAATTTCTATCTAGCATCTATTCTTCTGTTAGACCTCTGCAGGACTTGAGGAGCTTACTGTCTATGCTGATAAAGTACAGTGAATTCAGACACTAAAGTTTATGATTAACTACCATGAGCTGCACTGTCACATGTATCAAATGTCAAGCCTTTTCTCTAACCCTAAGGTCAAAATTTTAAAAATAAAACACTAGAGGCAAAATAAAGTATTAAAAATGTTAGCATAAAATCACATTAACTGTTTTTTACTCATTATTTTTCTTTAGAAGGCAATTATGGCCAACCAGAATAGACACATGATGCAATTGCCAAATCACTTAAGGAAACACAAGACACTGAGGTGACCTTAATACAGCAGATAATAATTATAAGTATGTTGAAACAATTACATTTCTCTATCTATTTGGCACCTTATAAGAAAGCAGAATTAGATCCACAAGAGAATCTAGATGCTATGCCACCTACTAGACCCCACAATCCACAGATAAGCAACCAAGCTCCACTCTGCAATGAAAAGGGCACATTATAGGTGCTGTCCAAATATCTAATATTCAACATCAGTAAGAATCAGCCAAGTCAGCCAAGAATAAACAAGGATCAGAGATTTAAGTCTCAAGAATTCCACACCATGCTGTGTAGATGAAAAAAACCATCCCCAAGAAAAATCCATTTCATTTACTCTTTCAACACTTTGCCTGTAACAAGGAGACTTGTGTCCATATCATCGATTTGTACTTGCTCAAGCCAGTCCCTGGGCTACATGTCATTCCCTCTTTTCCTAAGCAAATACTCCTCCTCAAGAATGAAACTGGCTGGTGCCTAGAAGCACTTCACACCCAAATACCCAAGTGGCCTGGCAGTTTAGGCATTCCCTTTGGGAACTGGCAGCTCCTTCAAAGAGTAGATGATTTTGAACCCAAATCTCGACATGCTGGGCAGGCACTCGAACCATTTACGCATCCGTAAAGAATTCAACATCACAACCTTCTTCTGCCAAAAGATAAGTGTGCAAGATTAGGCCTTTCTGTGTTTCCTACTTCACAGAAGTCTTCCTTGTAGAAGTGTGCATTACTAATGGTATTCCTGTTTGCTTTCTAACTTAACTGATGCAAACTTTGAGCACTTTTTTCTTCTCACACAGCTATGTGTTAGTGTGTAATGAGACATCCCAGCAGCGTAAAAACTCTTTACCAACATACACACACAGCTGATCATCTCTGGTTAAAGAAAACACCAAATCCCAAAAACTTACTTTAAAATAGTCTGCAATATAACTGTTCACTCAGTTATAATTCTTCTTTCTTCTGCTTCATACATTAGCCTGAACTATTCTTAAGACATTTGGTGTAGCTCGTCCAGCTATCCTGGGAGTGCAGGAAGGAGGAGGTGTACCTAAAATACACCTGTTGTCAGAACAGTTCTATTGAAGAAAGCTCCAAAATATGTAACTACATTAGAAAAGTAATTCTGCCAGCATATCTGATGTTAAACCATCACATAAACTGTTTCCACTGAATTTTCTACCACAAACATGGCCACAAACCTTTTCAAACATACAAATGTCTCTCTTTACCCACTAATAAAAGGAAAGTAAGAGAGTAATATATAATTAATATTTACAAAAAAGTCTTGAGGTTTCCAAATGTATGACCAATGCAGTAATTAGTCTTCCAAAGACCGTAATGTCAAGCCTTTCTCCAACACTACCTGTCACACAGAGAAACTTAAGTCAGTTGCTAGAACATTTAAAAATTTTACACCACACATGAACACAAACACAAATACTGTTATCTAAGAAGTAGCAGACTGTTTGAAACTTTATCCTTCAGCGTTCCAGAAGTGCAACACTGTAAAAGGAACACACTTAAAAGTGCAAACTGGGAAAAAACAAACGGTAGCTGAAATAGCTAGTTACAACTGCCAGCATCTGATGATGTTAAGTGCTAATCTTTAATGAGATATCATAACAGAATTTGCATCAAAAAATGCTACAGGTTTTTAAAAGCCTGCAACTTCAAAGTATAGCAAGAGATTTTAATTAAAAGCAAATGGAGGTGTTAGGAAAATCTATTTACATGGGAAAATAAGTGGATGCACATGAACTTCAGATTACACTAAGCCTTCTGTGTCCACAGTCCCTGGTAAGAATGATAACCTCTACACTACATTTTTAATGCTCCTCTGTCACACACTGCTGTGGCACTGAAAGGTGTCACCCCGCAATGCCCCAGTAACTCCTGCAGATTCCTCAGGCAGACAAATCTGTCTGGGGAAGAAATACTTTGATATTCATCTCTAAGTAAGTTCAGAACTTTCGAGAAGAAGTTTAATAAAAACTAAGTAAAGTTCTAGTCTTTACCATCACCTAATTCTATACAGAAAAAATTACCATCCACTGTTATTTCACACATTACAAGGCAGCATGAAACACACTGGAAGGATGTAAAATCTGAAAGAACTACTTTGGAAAGAGTTCAATGACCATGTATTAACATTTAACTCTGTATAAGCCTACTAACAGTAACATAAATTAAATTTCAAAGTCTGTCACACTGCTTCAAAGTGCTGTAACATTTGTGATGCCTACCACACTAACCATTAGCTAAGCTTTTAACGTGTAAAATAGTGAACTGGAAAAGAGTTTACATGTGCATAAACCAGTTAGACTCTAAAGGGTTTAACATTCAGATTTGTAATAACAGCTCTAATATGATCATAAGAAAAAAAACACCTGCGTGTGAGAATTTGGACAACAGATTAAAACCAAGAGCTTGCAGACTCAGATGTGTAAAAGCAATACAAAGATACTCGATTTTTTATAGTCAGGAAAAAACCTTCAATTCTCCAAAAATGCAGAGAGGTCTCTTTAAAGCATAGGAAGCTGTACACTGAAGCAGCTTAGAAAAGATCACCGTCACTAGTTAGAAATCTGACTGCAGTCATTGATAAACCATCACGTACAAATGACCCTCCCGGCACTGGTTGATATTTATCCCCTGCAATATTCCTCATTAAAAGTTATTTTTCGTGGATCCGTCCCATGTGAGACATCTAAGAACATTATTATAAATATTTTTCAAAAACGTCAATCACAAGTTAATGTAGTTTTCTCATGCGGTCTGTCTCACTAAGCTCACAGTCCCCGCGTTCTTTGTTACTTGGCTGTGGATTCTGTCGCACCGCACAGCCCCGGTGGCTCCGTAAGGAAAGCCCCAGCACCGCACAAGGCATTGCCGCTACAGGCTTCGGGAAAACGGAGCCGCGACCGATGTGCGCTACCTCCTGATGAACAGATAATGCACTGAAGTCGCACATGTTCAGCCTCTTCTAACTTAGCCCTGCAAAGCTTCGCGAACCAACCCGAAGCAATCTCTTTACAGAGGCATCATTTCCAAACACAGACCTGCCAGAGGGTCAGAAGTGCAGAGCAGGGGGCCTCAAGTTTCCCCCTTCACTAAAACTCAAACAAACCTCCCTATACAACCACGCAGGGAACGCACACCCAGGTGCGGGAGGTTTCCTTACAGCTCCTGGGCCTGAGCTGCGGGAGGCACCCGAGGGAGGGCTGGAGGG